>VXAY01004360.1:1466958-1481891 GCA_013399855.1 Oxyruncus cristatus
TTTTTTGGGGGGGTTGGGAGGAGGGAGGTGGGTGGGCTGGGGGAGGCAGGATTGTTTGGTTTTAAATAAAATAGACATTTGAGACATGCTTTATGTTGTGTTTAATCAAACATCGAACTATCTCCCAGCATTAGGATATGCTGGAGGACAACTATCACTGAGCAGTGGTTGCTTTAAGAAAAGAGCCTGTATTGATTTTGTTCCCTTCCCTTCATGTTTTCACATTTATGTAGGGATCAAAGAGGTAGGTTCTGTCAGTGGTTCATGGCAGGACAGCATCAGAAAAGACAAGACCAGATGCTTCTCAGCTTACATTATTTAGGTCTTATATCCTAAAAGAGACCAAAGACAGCATGAGAAATATTACCTGTTGTTTCCTGGCAGGCTCACTGAACATCTCAGTGCTAGATGGGAGGGCCAGCTTCCATGGTGTTTCAACAAAAAGAAAGCTGAGGGCACAGCTGCTAGTCAATTTGTAAAAGGCAAATGTTTTTTTCTGAGTTTTGCTAACTGGATGGACCATTTGCCTGTAATTTTTAGGTTGAAGTCAAAGAGCACAGTCTCTCAGCCACCTTTACAAATGATCGCTCTACCTCTACCAATCTGCTCCACTGAAATAGTTCCATTCTGGCCTTTTTTTTTGTTGGAAACATACACAATTTGTCACTGGAAGGTTTTGGGAGATTGCTAGCAATGAAGCAGTAGGGAAGCATTTGGGGATTAGCCACTGTCCAACTATCTTTCATTTGCTGGTATCTCTCTATGGTGAAGCTCCTCTTGAACATCCCTTTCCTTTAAGGCTTACATTCAAAATGAATGTTTATTACAATAGCTTAATAAAGAAGTCCCAACTAGAATATCACGGAGCTTCTTGCATTTGCTTCTGACAGTCCTCATGATTTTTTTTTACTAATAATTTGAAGAATCCTTGTTACTTGCACAAGTTTTCTGTCTCAGTTTCTATTAGGGCAGAGACACCAGCTACAATTAGGTGAGATGTGTGTAGTGTGACATGTGGAAGAAGCTTGATAGGAAAAAAAATTGGATCTTCAATTTCACTGAGCCTAGGTGGTCATGGAGCAGACAGGTTTCTCTATCCCAGATTCTACTCATGCCACTGCATATACTACTTGCTATATGTACTGAAGACAGGCAGTCAGTTCTAGGGGATTTCCTTTCAGCAAAGGCTGATATGCAGAGCTCTCTTACACTTAAGGTTTTTGCTTGCCTAAATACTTCCTGTTTTGCAGAGACATTTAAAATTTGCTGGCTAGTCCTGCTGGAAATGTATCATTCCTAGGCTTTTGAATAGTAATTTCTCCATTTGGATGCTTTTCTTTCACTTGTTAATAAAATCATTTAGTTGCCTGCAAAAATCCTCAACAGTGGCTCCATTTTCCAAAAGAGGTGGATGAACACCCTTCCCAAAACCTTTGCTGTAAGTCAAAGCTCTGGTAAGTGTCATTATCCCAACTGCTGAACAAACAGAAGTAATGTAACAGTTTCTTTTTCAAAGAGTATGCAGGTCAAAACAAAAAAAAATCCTGCTAAGAAACTGAATATTTAGGTAAGCTGGAATCTGGATATATTTAAGCCTTTCTTAATGCACACACCAACTTAATCATCTTGAGAAGAAAGCAACAAAATATCCACTATCTGCTGGTCCCTTTCTTAGGAGTGGGTGTAGGTTTGGTCCACTCTATGCTACCCAGAAACTCTCCTAAATTTGGAGACTTTTCAGTATTAAAGATGCTGAGATTTGTGTTTTTGCTCTGTCTCCAGACAGGAATTTGCATCAGTTCTTCAGGACTGGTGTAAGCTCCTGTGTGGCAGTACCACCTGAGTGATCTCTGTGGTACAAAAGCTAGACATGGACTTCTGTTCTCATCTGGGGAAAGAAAGAGCATTTAATGAGACATTTAACTGGGAGAGGTATTTTATACAGTTTAAACACCTTTGTGAGTAACAGCAACCTTCTGCTCTGGTTGGTGGGGGGTGGGTACTGTAACATTCCCTTAAATGCTGGAAGTACTCAAGCCTTATTTTGATCCTGTTCCTTCCAAGTCCAGCATGCTGCTTTCAGCAGCACTTTTGAGATACCTAACAACAAGGTGGTCTTTCTTTTTTCTTCTGTGTTTTGTCCAGCCTGTCTTTTACATACCGAGCCCAAAGTTTTCAGGCCTCTTTTAGACCCCTCTGTCCTGAGACTGCATTTTAAGGGGCACTTGACTTCTTCCTTTTTTACTTATGAAAGTATAGTCAGTCAAGGTTTTGAAGTGTATATCTCTTTATTTTCTTCTAATGGTTGCTAGATTTTTAAAAAAAGTTTCTTTCTATGTGTCCATTTGCCTAAACGCTCATCAATCAAAGAACAGTGAAGTTATGAACAATGAGGGAAACCTGTGGTACTCGCTGAACTCAGTGGGTAGTTTGGGATATGCTGCCCACTGCAAAACATGCCTTGGCCCTGGCTATGCAGTGTACGACACCGGATTGCTTGAGGCTTGACTGCTGCAAAGAGTAGCAAAATAGATCACTTTTCTATGGGGCATATGGCAGTGAAAGGAGAAGAGAAAACAAATTAGTGTTAGATAGGCAGTAGCAAAAACAATGGTCTATGTGTGAGGAGTGTGTTCCTAGAAAGGCTGCCTGGGGTGTCTGGGGCTGAGATGGGGCATATTTGACTGGCTTGCATTCGGAGATTAATAGTAACAGATGGTTCACGTGGTTTCCTCATGCAGGAGAAGGTATGAAGCATGTCTGTGTTTGTGTGATCTGAGAGAGCGTCAGAGCTTGGAGGATTGATTACGTGTGAGAAGCCTAAATGTGAGTGCAGTGTTTGTGTGCAAGCATGCAAAGGAAGCAATGTTTGTGTCGAAGGATGTGTGTGTGAGGGAACTTGTCTAGCTGTATATATACACACACAGGGGATGTTCTCATGTTGATGTTGTAGTAAGAGCGAGGACCTGAACATATTTGTGTAGGCTGATACATTTTGTTGTGATTTTTTTTTTAAAAGCTGATGTCACTTGCTTCACTGTAAAAATATAAAAGCTGCAAAGATGTATTTCCCTGCTGAAATGTTCTTTCCTACAAATATTTTAAGTTCTTGAAACATCATTAGTTTCAATAAAACATTCTGTCATAGGACATAAAAATTTCTCTTTTGATGTTTTAAAGTATGATGAAGCCAAGTTTTGCAGTACATACCTAAGTCATAACATATAGAAGGCAGTTAATTTGTGGACCATTACAGCATACTTTGGGTCATGTTGTGGCCAAAGGCTGTGACTTAAGTTACCCGAAAAATATTGTAATCACGTTGAAATGCACTTTTTGAACTCTTCTAGTGTTTTGGTTTTTTTTTTAATGGCCTGATTATTTACTTCTTTATTTTTACAATAAAAAAGCAGTCAAGATTATGCATTTATTAGGCATGATGGACAAGAGTCTAGTATTGCTGACAATCTGTCAGGAAATTATTGTTCTATCCAGAATTTGTCAGTAATTTTTAAAGTATAGATGTGTATATTATTGTTGCTGTTGTTGTTGTAGTTTTTAATTTATTTAGATTATTTAATGAATAAATATAAATCAAGGTTTGACCAACACTTCTATGGCTTAAAAATTATCAGGAAGAATGATCAGGATAGTATGAAAGCTTTATGACTGATTCACAGCTGTGCCATTCGGTCAGAATACTTTAGAAGAGCAAAAGCAAATATATCATATTTGGACAAAATAAGAGTATTTCTTAGCAAAATCAGTTTTTTATTATTCTGTTTCCTTATAGTCTTTCTTGTGCATTTTATAATCCTTTTCAGACCTGTTGTGTTGTTTCTTCTCATTCATGTTCAGAGCATTAAACTCATTCTGGGAAATCATCTATGCAGTTCTTCTAGCTATAACACAATCTTTCCTTCATAATTTGTTCTGTTTGTGGTTTTTTTTCCTTTCCCCTGTGGTTTCGGTTGGGATTTTGTTTGTTTGTTAGTTTGTTTTTTCTTATTGTAGGGCAGTTCTGATGCATTTGCCCATCTACAAGTTAACTGCAACAAACAAGAAATCGATGAAAAATTGAAACTCCAGTCTAGTGGTGACAGACTAGTTGCAGATGTTAGTCTAGGAGCAGTTCATTGGGAGTAGGAAACTGAACATTTTTTAAGGATGGCCTCACTTTGGCTCTCAGCTTACTCAACACATTGTAAACTTTTTTATTCTAATATATATAAAAATAACATGCCAAGAACAGCCGGAGAGAGAGGTGCTGAGCATGAAGTTAGGCTGTTCTTTTTTTAACTTATTAGATAGCTTGACATGCTAGGGAAATGTGTTCTGCTGCAGTCATACTGCTCCCCCATCAGCTTTATCCTGCAAAGCAGGGAAAACCATTCAGTGGGAAAGTGCCAAGTCAGAGTTGGGCACTGGAGAAGGTACTGGGTAACAGAGAAGTGACCTTGAGGGGCCCATAACTCCCACGTGCCTCAGGAGTGCCTTTGCATGCTGCTAGGAGCAGGCAGCTACTGAAAAAGTTATATTGTAATTGAAAGGTTGGAGGAAAAGCCTTGACTGTTCAGGGGTGAAAGAGTTGATGCTGGACAGCAGGTGTAACCCTGTTGTCTCAAGTGGTCTTGGATGGTCCAAAAGAAAAGGCGAATAGTTCTTATGTGGGGAAAGAGAATTAGAGGAGCAGCTTTTGATGCCTGCCAGAGGATGAATTTTTACTGTGGAGCAGAATGACATGAACCTGACACCATGAGGTTTCCATATATGTGTGAATTTGTAGTGTGTGCTTGTCATATATTGCAAGCCTTCTTAGGACATGAGAGGTGTCAAAGAGCTGTTTTCATTTTACTCCTTTTGTGTGAAGTTAATATGACCCTTAATTGCTAAATTATTCTGCATGCCCCCATGCTATAGGAAAGTCAGACAAAACTGATAGATAATAAACTAGTTTTCTATCATTTTCTCCTTCCCCCTTTTTTATTTTTCAGTTCATTGTGTCATCACTAGGTTGTTTTGTACCTTTCTTTATTTTTTTCCCTCTTATTTACAACCTCTCTGGCTGTGTCTAGTTGCTCTGCTGTGATCAGTGACACATGGCTTGGGAGAGTTAAGTGATACCTCATTTGAGTAATGTTTATAGCGTTTCTATCAAATTGATGCCCTGTAGGGGTCTGTCTTGTCTCCTTCTCCCATTGCAAAGTATAAAAGTTCCTATTCTCCGAGTTTATAAGAGTAAATTATTAAAATCAGACATCTAAAGGTTTTATCCGAGTTACTTCAGGTTTCTCTGCTGTACATTGTCTCTCTTCATGTATTTGAAGATATGCTATAGTTCTGGTGTAGATCTGAATTTCTGTGAAGTTTGAGTGGAAGAGTGGGGACTTGGTCTGAAAATCACCAGAGCTTTTACTGAATGACTCTGTGTCTCTATGTTACTCTCTTGAGTCTGTGCCTTCCAGGTGCTTTCAGTGTTTTCTTATTTATATGTAAGTGGTGCTTACAAGCTGTGGTTGTGAATGTCAATATGCAGTTAGACTTTATACAAATTGGGTTTGACCCCAATTTTGAAAATCTGGAAGCCTTTTTCCTCCTTTACCAATAAATCATTATTCAAAAACATTAAAAAAACCTGAAGAGTTTTTTTATTCTGAAGAGTATTTTTTTTCATTCTGAAATACATTCCTAGATTGAAGTTGGTCTTCCTCTCCGTGTGTTTTTGATAAATGGCAGTTATATTTACTCAGCTATTGCTCAATAGTGTTACCTATTTTTCATATGTCTGATAAATGAGGTTCTCCATTACTTTTATATTCCAAAGCTTGAGAAAACAAATATTTTCGCCTTAAAATTAAGCCTTTTTTTTTTCTTTTTTTTCTTTTTTTCAATCAGGACTGGTGAAATTTGCTGAAGTAAAACAATGACGACTTTGATTTCAAGTTATATCACAAACTTACCGCCACTTAGAGCAGGTACTGGGATCTTGCCAATGTTTAGCCCTTACAAGTTATAGGAAAGTGCTAAACTGTTTTTTTTCCTATTGATCTGTGGGATTATGTTGGAAAAAGTTTTGAGTAGCCAAGCCAGAATAATGGCAGTTTTATATACACCTCCTCTCTTCCTCTTCTGTTTTTACAATTATGGCTAACTGATTTTTTATTTTCCTTTAAGGGGGTAATGAAGACTTCTCATAGAATAACATAATATATGATGGTTTTACTGTAGTTAGTGAATAAATTAGAACTTTCAAAAATTCAGTCATGCAAAATAGGATGGCATTTCAGGGTAAGACACAGAATATACTAAAGCATGAATACACAAAGTACTAGAAACAATACAGGAAAAAAAACAACAATCCCCAGAATGTGGGATTAAAGCTGACTGCCTGAACATGCTTGAATATACTCCAAAGACTAAAAACCATTCAAAATTCTAAGAGCTCGTCCCTGTAGTTTTTGATCTGGCCTTGTTATAGGAAAAGCACAGGCAAAGTTCTTTCAAAACCAGACATCTTACACACATTCCCATATAGGAGACAATATTTTATAGTTCTCAGTTCAAAAGAAAAACAAGATCTGATGGTATTAGGTATGTGTCAGTATGCGGACAGTGTCAGTATCTGTCAGTATGTCCTAAAATAAAACCTAGACTCTGAAATAGTTTTGTGCATATTGAGTAGTTTCGTATCTCACAATTAGCTAACAGAATGCCTCGGGAGTACAGACTAGTACTCAGAATAAGAATGTGTGCTTTGGTCTCTGTTAATTGTAAAACAAAAAAATTTCATATTTGCATATCTGAAAAGTTAAAAGTTCCAATAGTGGCTCCGAAACAGCAAATGTAAAATTGTGGGTTTGGTAGTTTTGGCAGAGATTTCTTTTCTTCTTCATCGGTGTAGACTGCTTTTGAACCTAACAGAAATTAACAGTTTTGTTAAGTTTTGATCCAGATTCTCATTGTCCTAGAAACTTAAAAGTGAAAGATGCTTTGAACATGTTCATTTTTAGTGATGTCCAAGTCACAACAGAGCACAAGCACTTGTCCTTGACTGTTTCACTGTGATGGGGAAGTAGTTATAGAGAGGCTGGTTTCTAAACTACCAAATTGATTGCTTTGAGAGGTTGTGCTTGGCTCAGGACCATTTCTTATGTGGAAATATTTTTGTCAGTTGTCTCTGTGTCCTTCTACTCCCCTCTTCTCTTGATCAGGGGATGTGTTGGCTGGTTGGAGGACCTGTGAGAGAGAGTCATAGACTTTGTCAGCTGCATGGTGAAATCAGCATTGTCTTTTTCAGAGTCTTTTTCATCCTGGTGTGTCCATCCTTGTTTCTGCTGCCAAATAGAGCACATGTAGCAGAAGTTACTCACTGCTTCTGTTCTGTTGCCTCTAACCATAATTTTCTTTGGTAGTGCTCTAATTTTGGGTCATTCTTTGTGGCCAGGGAACTTCCTCTCTTCTATGTGATGTACCAAACAGATGGATGCTGGATATTTAGGTAACAACAGGGAAGTTCGCTTTGGGAGCATCTATGGAACATGGAAAAGGGAACTTTTTAGTATTTGTAGGAAAAATGCTATTTCCCTTAGGAAAAAGTTACACTGACTTTATTAGACATGTAACCAATACAGTTCTGTAGACATTATTGGACAACATTAATTGTTGTTAAGGTGGCTTTTTAAAATTGGTTTAAGACTTTGAATTATCCTTCAGTTTTTCAGATAAATGAAAATAGAGTCATTACCTACCTCCTTTTTTCTTTCAGCTGAAAGGAAGAGAGAGATGTTTTTTTAGCTAGAGACTGTTTCTAAGAGCCAAAAAAAATGCCCACAACTTCAAGTGTTTCTACCTACTCATGGCAAATATCTGGGGTTTTTTGCCAATGAAAATTTCAGACATCTCTAAACTGTGCTCTTAAAGCATTTACAATCTATTTAAAAAGTATTAAAAAAAAAAAAATCTATGAGACCTGAGGATTTAAACTCATTCCCCTTTATCTACTATGGTCTTAATAAATAAGGTGGTCAAGGTAGAAATATTTCATACTAGGGAAAAACATCGTATCAGCTTCTAATTTGTCAGCTGTCTTTAAAGGCAAAGCTATTATATGTTGTAATATACACCTGATCATAAAACTGTACCCTTTGCGTTATGAAGGGAAGTGCTCATATGGCAATAAACTGTTTAGGTCAACTGTGTAGCTCAAATTCTAAAGTATTCTAATTTTTAATTTTTATGTGTTACATGAAGGTCTTGTTTGCCTTCTGCCACAATTGAGAGATTGGTTATTAAGAAAGTGGTTCATGCCCTACTGCCATAACATATAAACAAGGCAAGATCTTTTTTATTTTGGAGCGCAAGTCACTAGTGACGATTCTTATCTCTTCTAATTTACAGATGTCTCACTTTAAGATATTTAATCATAGCTGGTCAGCTTAGGTTGCCTTTGTATTCAGTGGAGAATATTTTCAGTGAGACACAGGCACCACCAGATGGTGATTCATCTAATCTATTTTAGACACCTATTTTAAGACAAGATGAATCACCCAGTGAAGGAGCCTTTCTCATAGAATCATAGAAAAATTTAGACTAGCAGGGCCCTCTCAAAGTAGCTGATCCAACCTCTTGCTCAAATCTGGGCTAGCTTCCAATTTAGATCAGATTGCTCAGGGCCTATCCAGTTGAGTTTTGAAAATGTCCAAGGATGAAGAGTTTAAAGCCTCTCTGAGCACTTTTATCAGTGCTGAACCACTTTTATTAATTTTTTCCTTATGTCTGATCCAGCATCACAGTTTGTGACCATTGTCTCTTCTTTTGTTGTGCACCTTTGAGAAGACTCTCATGCTGCCTTTCTAACAAAGCACCATTAGCTTGTTGAACTCAGCAATTGGCTCTTGGTCTTCTCCTTTTCAAGCTAACCTAACCCAGTTTCTTTAGCCTCTTCTTGTATATCTTCTAGCACTTTTAGTTATTTAAGTAACAGTCTTAGTCATTAGCATGCTCCACTGCTGCACTTTCTCGAGTTTGTCAACACCCTGTTGTAATGAAGTCCTGTTTTTGCAGAACTACCAACCTGTCTTACCAGTTGGTCCCCAGCTCATACTGACTTTTTCTTTTCTCTGCTGACTACACAGGAATCCAATGGTGACTAGGCTTAATGTTAAAATTAGGTCAGGTAAATAACAGTCTAAAAGCTGATTTCTATGATTAGATTAAATATTAAATTTGGATATACTGCTATACTTGTAATCTTAAGACTTGAAATCCTGACTGCTTATTAAATGCTTGGACTTTGGAGATACCAGATGGATAAGTTCTCAGTAATGAGTCTACTTGAATTGCGTACCACAGGGGTGTATCCTGGGACCTGTCAGTGAACGTCTTTGACAGTGACCTGAAGGAGATGATGGAGGGCTTGCTCTTAGTTTGCAGATGATACCAAACTGTAGGGACCAGTCAATATACTTAAAGGCAGAGCCACCACTGAAGGACCTGGACAGGCTGGATGGACAGGCCAGCAGGAGCTTTATGAAATTTAGCAAGGACAAATGTCAAGTCCCATAGCTGTGAAGAAACACTGCCTTGGAACAGTACAGGCCAGCCTGGCAGAAAAGAAGCTGATGGTCCTGGTAGACAACAAACTGAACATAAGTCAGCAGTGTGCCCTGGCAGTGAAGACAGCAGCCAAGAGCAGTCTGGGATATAGTAACAGAAGCGTGGTATGTAGGTAGAGGGATAAGATTATACCCCTCTACTCAGCTATTGTTAGGCTACCCCTGGAGTAGTGTCCAGTTTTGGATCCCCAAATACAAGAAAGACATTGCTAAATTATGGTGAGTTTAGAGGAGGGTCACCAAGATGGCTGGGGTGAGGAGAGGCTGAAGGAATTTGGCTTGTTCAGCCAAGAGAAGAGGTGAGTTCAGGTGGAGCAGCCCACAGGTTTCTAGATGAGGTTTTTGAGAAGGTGAAGCCAGGTTCTTCAGAGTAGTGCATGGCAGAAGGACAAGAGACAGTGGACCTAAGTTGAAACAACAGGTTTAGGTTGTCTATAACGAAAAGCTTTTTTCACCCTGAAGCCAGTCAAGCAGTGAAGCAGGTTGCTCAAAGAGCTTGTTCAACTACCATCCTTGTAGGTTTTCAAGAACCAGCTGATAAAGCCTTGAACAACCTGGTCTGTTCTTAGCTTGACCCTGCTTTGAGCAAAAGGTTGGAATAGAGAACTCCAGAGATCCTTCCAACCTAAATTATTTTATGATCCTGTGAACTGCATTTAGCACCTTCATCTCACCTTTTAAAATTATTTTTTGTCCTCTTTGGGGAGAGAAGGCTGACACAAGGATTATATTTTCTTGTTTAAAATACTATGAAAGAAATGAGAATTAATTTTGTGAATTGGTGACAATGGTAAATATGAGATTTAGGCATAAATTTAATTAGTCACATTTAATGTATTTCCATATATTTCAATTGCTATGTTCCTTTTTTCTATACAGTAATAACATCTTTAAAAAAACCTCTTTAGAAAGTAGTAATTACTAAAGGAATCTTTAGGTGAACTGGTTAAGGTGTTATTCATACAATCACTAGATATAGAAAGAAGTACTGCTTTTCAGCCTAATGATTTTGTCCTTCATGTAGTCTCAGAACACTTATGAGTACAGTGCTTCTCCATTCTGTGCTTTTCCTTTAAACAAAAATACCATTGGGCTAAATTCAGCTCTGCAGTTACTCTGATCTCAGACAGATCTCTGCAATCTTGTTGATTCAGCTTTAGTGGGGTATAAAAACAAAAGCAGTTGAATAAGTTCTTTAGACATTAATGGCTAAGGCTAGTAGGTTACTTTCAGAAGTAGATTTAAAATACCTGAATGTGGACTTAGACGTATCATGCTTTGAGGTGAGAGTCCAAATGAACATATTTCTATGTCGAGTCTTTTTCCAAAGGGGACCTCTATGTCTGTGGATTTTCATTGCAACACCATCCAGCATCTCAAACTCTCAGTTGGGTTAGAATGAGTGGAAGGCAGGAGTAAAAGGACTGTTTTCACTCTTTTAAGCAACCTGGATCTTTTACCTTGCACAGGGGATCTGTGAACCTGTTTTAAATGACTAAAATCAGCCCAGAAAGAATGTTTTGCAGTAGCTACCATCTGGGCCTTTTGGCAGACCTTGCTAAACCATTGCAGTGTTAAAAGCATGCTCACGACTCAGGCAACAAACTTCAAAAGTGGGAGACAGTTGCTTTACTTAGATTCTCTTCAGCCCCAGCTGGTTTGTACTGGATGTGATTGACTCTTTCCAAGCTGCCTAGAAATTGGAGGATCTCTTGCCTGCCCCAAACCTGTGCAGTTCATATGACATGACTCAGTGAAATGATGTCTGTATGCCTGCTCTCTTGCCAGTGTAAAGACCACTTCCTTAGTGGTATCCTATTGTTTATGCTCCGCAAAGCTTTATTGTCACAGTCTTCAAAACAGTGTTAGTATGCTCACATCTAGGCTATGGTTTCAGGTTTGTTATGAGCCTTTGGACTGCCCAAACTGAGGATGTATCCTCTGCTGTGGCTCCTTCCATGCCTGCATTCCTTAGTTCATTTCCTTGGGGAATTGAGGTGGCGGGGTGCATGCCCAGGTCTCCCCTTGAGATGGGGATCAGGACTCACCTGGGCTGTATGCTTGCCTCCAAGATGTGGGAAATTGCATTGTAGCTGATGTTTAGCTGATATTAACTTTTTGAGGGCAATTACGTTAGCATGTTACTGGCCATTGGGAAAATAAACAGCTTCACCAGAATGTATGGCAAATGTATGTTAATTATAGGAGGAAGTACCTTTCCTTGAGCAGCAGAAGGTTCATTGGGATTTTCACTTAGGAAAAATGATTGCTGCTGGACTCAAGGACAGTATAGAGGTATCTCATGGGGACAGCTCTCTTCTGGCAGTATAGTGAAATGATTTTAGCACATTCCAAAAATTCCCATCCAGTTAATACAAAATAGCTTTCCTTGCTAGAAGATTTGACTTTTTTCCACCTCTGTAAAGTAAAAGCGCTGGAGCTGCCCTGAAAAGCCTAAAGTTAGTGTCTGCTTTCCTGATGGAGAACCTCCTGTGTGCTGTATGACTGTGTTGGCTGCAGACTCTTTCTATGTACTTGTCAGACTTCTGTATAGGCACACTTGAGCTTTGTCCTGTGCCATCTTACATAGATGATGTGTATATTTTTAAATTCCTCCTGCATGCTGTTGTTTAGAGCATGCTCTACCTTAACTCCATACCTGGTGCATGTAGCCCAGCCGTTGAGGCAAATGCTAGTTGCTACCATCTGACAAGGTCTTGTGTGTCACAGTACATATTTTATTTGCTGGGGTAGGAACTTCATCTGTTGTTTAGTGCTTGCAAGGCATCTAACAATAAAAGATTCAAACCTGTGAGGAAAAGGTGCAGGTGCTTCTGGGATACAGGTGTGAAATGCTAAAATGCTTGCTTTGCCTCATTGGAGGGATTTCCTTGAGTCAAGCTTATAGAAGCCCAGCACATAGAAACTCTCTGTGTGTTGACAGATACAAATTGATTGAAGTTGGATGATGATAACATATGCTATTTGTAGATATATCCTTTCTAGATATATCTGGTTACTTTGTTTGAGGTAAGCCTACAACAGTGAAGGTCACACAAATTTTATTAAAATTAGCTGTTTCCCTCCATCAAATAGGGAGATGAATGATTATATTAACTAGCATTCTGATAGCTGAATCATGTTAAGATATGTTTCATGGAAAGATTTTAATACCTCTTACTGCAATGGTACCATAAATATATTCAGAAAGTGCAATAGTAAGAAAAGCCAACCCTCCCTGAAAAAGAAACCCAAAACCATTTTTCCCTTAAAATAAATAGATTTGGTCAATACCAATATTTAAAATATTTGGTCAACATATGAAAAATCAGTATCAGTGTGTTATTGCTTTTTTTTTCTAAGAACACATAAATTCTTCAGTGAGTTTGAATTTATTTAAATGAAATCTTCTTTTACAGAATTATCAACATTATTTTTTTTATCTGAATTATTTTTAATTGTAAGATAATTCTGCTCTCTGTCAATCTTGATAAATGCGACTGGTGCTTTGTACACAGACTATACCCTATACCCAAGGCTTTAAACCATTTGACATACACGTGCTGCAACTGCTTGTCTGAAACTTTGATCAAGTTCTTCAAGCATCTGTTTTGTTTTTTTTTTTTTAAAAACCCCCACCTTTGAGATCTCATTATGATGAAGAAAACTTAAAACATGTGAAGTGAATGTAAATAGAGCAGTGAGGGGTTGCCGTACAACATGCAAGAATCGCTCCATGAGGTGTGAATCAAAGCAAGTTGTGGATCTTCTAAAATACAGTTTTTGCACAGTCAAATCTAAACTCTATGAAGTGTGAGGCTGTCCTAGAAACTTCCGCTTTGATGAGCTTTCACCAAGATCCAAGTTTCTTGCTGGCTTGCTGTCTGCGCTGCAGACTCCAGGGCCTTCACACTCCATGTATGGGGCAGCTGCTCCATGGATGCTGCTTCAGGCTGGGGGACTCCCTCACACTTTCCAGCTGTGGCAGCTGCTAGGAAACCAGTAGATCGTGAGATCAACATCTTGATGTCAGGAGTTTGAGGCTTCTTGCCAACTGACTGCTAACTCTGGCAACCACCAGTGCACTCGGGCTTTGGGAGGCTTGTTCCTCCCTCCAAGAGTGGAGTGTATTGCAGGGTTTTTGTAGCAAATTCTGAGTCCTGACCAACTGCCTTAGCAACTACCACATTCAGCCAAGTAACTTGGATACCCTGGAAAAAACTGTTGAGATGTTGACATGTGTTGACATGAACCATTCTTTGCCATAATGAATTAAAAAAAAAAAACCAGAAAACCTACCATTACTTGTGAGTTGCTTCTGGTTTCCATGCCTGTTAGTGGAGGTATATTTAACAGCTGTGTTCTCTCTATTTTTGCAGCACTGGGTAGGAGGTCTGGGAATGTAACCTGAGATCATACAAAACTGCGGTGGAAAGTATTGGGAGCCTTGAAAACCTAAGGTGACAGCATTTGAAACAAATCACAACCAGAATAAACAGGCATTTGTGGTGGCTTGTGTGAAGAGTTCTTGTGTCTCTCAGGTTTTCTACCTCGTCCATTTTCTCCATCAGGGCTCCTCCTGTCCCTGAAGAGACAGGGGTGCTGGGCACTGCTTACAGTCTCACCTTGCTGCTGGGGCCTGTTAGGAGCTGGCAGGGGTGGTTCAGGGCTTTGGCCCCAACTGCCTTGTACCTGCAAGTCCAAATGTGCTGCAGGAATGTGCTGCAGACCCCGATGAAGTTTTGGATTATTCCTAAGTATAGTTAAAACAACCAAGCACAGATCTTCTCTGAGAACTGTGAAAGACACAGCTTTCCATGCAAACACGGTACCTTATTTAATGGCTGTAAGCATTCCTTGTAGCAGAGGGGTGTGTGACAGGAGGAAAATGATTTAACAGTATCCTTCTGGACCAATTTTAAACAAAAAGGAAAAGTTTTTTAGCAACTAAAGTATGTGTTGCCAAGGGACGAAAACACTTCAGGCATTCATCCTGCAGTCAAATGTAAAATAAAGATACATTCTTCATTTATGTAAAGCTGTTCTACTACCGTATAGATAGTCGTCAATTTTGCAAAAACATCAGAAAGATTTTTAATGTATAATTTGGAAGTCCTTTGAGGCATTAAAATGGGGACCAGGGATCTGTATCCCCTGAATATAAATATTATAGATAAAACAATTATAAATACTTTGGAATTATAGGGATTTGTTTGAAATTTAGTTTTATTTTTACAGACATGTATTTCAAATTCAACTTTTCACTTTTTTTTTTTTTTTTTTTTTTTTTTTTTTTTTTTTTTTTTTTTTTTTTTTTTT
>VXAY01004360.1:1481918-1495173 GCA_013399855.1 Oxyruncus cristatus
TTTTGTGTGTGTGTATGTCATTGCCCTCTACTGGAGAGATTTAGAGTAATTTTTTGAGCAATGCTACCAGCTTGCTTGGAGTCTGTGGTTGTTACTTCAGTGTAATCAGAAGAGGGATGCCTTCACATTCCAAGTATTAAGCAAACATAGGGAAATATCTCTGTAAGGTGGGTAGGTTTGTCTTTGTATTCTGTGTCTTTAACCAGTAATTTTTTAATTTGTAACAAAAACTTCTTACAAAACTGATGTTTTGAGATCTTTGTTTATTTTGTGGAAAGTTATGCAAGATAAAGAGTGCTTACCCTTATTCAGAGCAATCACTTGTATGGGATGGATGTGGAAAAATTCTCTTTTGTCTTGGTAAAATCTCCCAGACTTTTCATAAAATAAAAGGATTCAGAAAATTATATTGGCAGTGAAAATATAACTGTAACAGGCAACGTACTTATGTTGTAGTTCATGGCTAGGTCAATGTCATATATTCTAATCCTTAAAATGTTTTTTTGGATTAAATGTTAGCATGAACAGGATTAGAATGGCTAAATAATTAAAACCAACTGTCTCACTGCTTTCACATTGCAGTTGGGGGAGTTACTTGGTCCTGCCTTGTGCTCAAAGAGCTGAAAGCAAGCCCCTGTTTACTGAAAGCTTGGGCAAGATGAGCTCTTTTTTTTGGTTAGATGTTTTTTTTTTTCTTGCTTTATTGGTGTCTGACTTTCTGCTGTTAACTGACCCTTACCTGGAGCTGGTGTCACTTCATTCTGAGAAGGTGAAGCATCTCTCTGATGCTTTGAGGGTTTGGGTTCTGGGAGTTTTGGGGAGGAGAGGTGGGAAATAATCACACCTTGCACCTCTCAGTTAGTGAGAGCTGCTGCAACATGCAGCTTTGCATATAGGGCAGGAAGAGTGGATCTAAAGTCAGGAGGGTGACAGGCAGAGACAAAGAAGGAAGGACCAGCCTTGCTGAGTGAGCAATTCTACTAGTGGAATTCCTCAGGGACTGGTCTTGGGCCTCTGGCATGTAATGTTTGACCTCTGGCATGTAATGTTTGACCTCTGGCACAAAAATTGTGAGTAAAGATGAAATTGAATGATGGCAGAAATTTGAGAGGTGCTGTAAATACAGAGGAGGATTAGAGAAAAAGGAACTATCTTGAGGGCTTCAGTAGCAGTAGAAATGGGGTAAGATTTAATAATGTAGAGAGCAACGTTGTATTTTAAGGGGTTTTTTTTCTGGTCCTTTTCTCATCGAGAAGATGTGTAACAGATACAGGTCTACAAGAATAACTGTCTGAGATATGGTAGTCAGCATAGCTCATGTTAAAGCAGAATTTGATTTTAATAAATATAATGATATGTTGCTGACAAACTGCCACGACTCGGTTTGTAGCAGATTTTAGGACTCTCTTTTGGCCAACATCGGTATCATCTTTTGAGTTGTGTGGTTTTATGTGTGTCCTCTTTTTTAAATTACTCTCCAGTTATAAGCACCAAACAAACACAATAGTAAAGAAAAATGGGAAAGCAAACTTTTTATTTGGGACAGTATGGACAAGAAATATGGCATCACTTTTAGGTGGCAAAAAGCATCTTTAATGACTTAAAAAATAATTTAACTCTTCAATCAAAATCTGTCAATCCTTGTTCCTGCATCTTTTGTAAGCTTCTTTTTTTGTAATTAATCCAAGCTTTTATCATGTAGCAGCCAGACTGTGGAAAACTACTCAGGTTTCTTCAGAGTATTTCCAGTGCCCCCTTTCCTTTATCTCTTTGATGCTTGGGAAGAGACTTGTACACCAGATGTTAATGAGGCTGCACTGAATGTCTCAGTGATTCTCTCCATTGTCTGAAAGACTGAGCAAGTTAGGAACCTTTAGGGATTGTTTCTAGTTGCACACTATGTTTTGGAATTTGTTGCTGGCTGATACAGAAGTAGATCAGGAGACAAAGAAATATGTGTTTGCCATCTTTGCCGTGGTCAACAAAAGAAGAAGGTTCTGCATCTCAGTGATAGAAGAGGCACACAGTTAAATGATACACAGACTGGAAACTTTACCTGAACTTTGTACCTTAAGCATTTTAGAACAACAATATACTCTTACGGCAGGAACACTAAAAAGCAGTATGAAAAGACACCCAAAAAGAAAGAAACCTGTCATCTGTAAAGTGACATGCAGATGTTTCCAGTTTCCCTATATACACAGTTCATTAGAACTTGTGTATATTAAGATATGCATCATTGTGGATTTAGTACTATCTAAACAGAAACATCTAGGAAGAGCTTAATTTCTTTGACGTTTCAGAAATAAATTTTTTCACTAACATTTAAGAGTGTGATGAATTTGGATATTCAATAAAACAAATTAGCATAATGGTTTGCATGCAGGATATGGATCTTTTGACAAGGCATCAGATTATAAATGAAACTCATCTGCATCTAGCCAGGAAGCACTATGTTTGCATATATAATCTAACTCACTATGAGTGCTCTAGCCCTTACTGTGTTATGGCATTGAGAGGGAGAATAGCTTGAATCAGTCATGAACTATTTGTAGCTTGAATTTGGCAAGGGATATGATCAAAAGGAAAGAGAAAATTAAGGGCAAGAGCAAAAATTATATTGTCTGTCTAATTTAAACATTTGAATGCTGTACGGTGGTTATTAGATGTAGCAAAAAGTAACAGGGAGTAATTTTTATCAGAAGTCACAATGCTATATGTATAGATTTTTTTTTTTTTTTAATCCAAGCTTAGGTCATACCAGGACTGGATACTGAATTGAATAGGGAAATTGTAGACTAGTAGGATGGTCTCAGTATACTATACTTTCCACAGTATGTCAGACTGAAGAAGCAAGTACTTTGTATATCCTGAAATTGGAAGATGCCTCTGAGAGTGAAGTAGTAGTGGAGATCAGGAGGGCAGGTAATGGCTAAAAACATGCTGAACAGTGGAGGTAGTTTCTGTAGGCAGCACGACAAAACTGTGACAAACTGATGGGTATTGTCATATGAACACAAAGCACATGGAATGATCTTCTTTGCTGGTGACTCCCACTGCTGTCCCAGAAAACCAAGCTAAATAATTCCTGCCTGTCATAAATGTGATACAATAAGGCTAGGGATGTTCTCAGTACATTAGAGTTAAGTTCATGAGGTGTGGGAACGTTTGTTCAAAAATTTACCACCTGCATGCCTGACAAAGCTCACTTAAATCTGTTGATGAACTAAAGGTAACTTAAATAATGTCAATAAAATTTATTTACCAGTTTCGCTAGAAAATGTGACGTCTTTTCTCTCACTTCATGCACTGATTGGACAAGCACTGGACTTCATCACTTCTGCTACAACTTATGAAGGAATAGTGCAGTTTCTGAGTATGTTGGAGGAGACACATAGGAGAAATAGTTAGGAAAGGAGCTGTCTCGGGAGGAAATCAGAGGTTTGGAGCCTATTCATACAAACATGTCCTTCACCTGGGAGGCTGGGCTGGATTCATAGCAAGCAGAGATGATGAGAGTCCTGGCTAGAATGAAGGAGTGGTTTCAGGATACTGGACATAGTGGTATGGAGGTTGAAATGCACACAGGTTACCATTTATGAGAGGTGACTAAATACAGGAGGCAGCTGGTTATCAAAGCACTTGACAGTTTGTTGAAGGGTAGCTGCAAACATCTTGGAATGACAAGGACTTCAAACAAACCATGCTTGCTCTCTTTCTCAGGCAACCTCTTAAGTACAGTTTGAAAATGCAATTCTTCCAACTAAACTTTGTGTTTCTCAGGCTCCATTCATAGAAACCTTGTTTCTTTCAGTCTAGAAAATACACCACTCTGTCTGCTGGGTTTAGAGGAAGAACATAAGGATTTAGGGTTTTGGGTATAAAGGAGGATAAAATGTTTCATTTTGACCAAATAATAAAATGTCTGTTTGCTGTGAAAAACTCAGTCATGTGTGTACTGGGCAAAATTTTGTCTGTCTCTCCCATTTACTAGTGAGATATGTCACTACGTATTTTAAAAATGTGTATTCTGTTTTTTTAAAAGGCAGCACTATTCTAACCAGTGTTAGTTTGTTTTCTTTTTTCTAACACACTCTAGGGAAACTCAAGTTCATGGCCTGAGTAAAATCTTAATGATACACAGAAAACATGTTCAAGTGATAGGCCCATGTAATCTTCATAAAGTCTATGCTATAAATGCCAAGAAATCAGAGTCACTTCAAATAATTTAGACTAGGATCTCTTTGAACTGTGTGGCTTGATTCAAAGCCAATATCCTGCTTTTCCTATGAGCAAGGAAATCCTGCTGATGTCAGTACAATTCCAGGCATGCATGCCAATATATCAGAAAGAAAGCCTTTTGCATTGACTTGGATTGGAGGATGTTATTTAACTTGCCTCTGCAGTTCCAGGAGTCTTCAACTTGCCCTATTTTTTGGTTCAAAATCTTTGGTGATCTTGCAGTCAGTCCAGGGAAGAAACTTGTTCAACAGGATTTTGGATGGCACTAACAATATGCATCACACAGAAACGAAAAGCTCAGTAGCAGGAAGGAGCTTTTTTTTTTTTTCCATACATGGAAAGCTGGCAGAGCCATTATTTTAGATGCTACTGGAATTGTGTTCAAATACTATAAAAGGACTGCCTTGAAGATTTTGTTGTTGTTTTAAACAGGGGGGGAAACCCATTTAGTTAAAGCACTGGATCTGTGCATAACAAGGAAGGTGAGTGTCATTATTCCTTCTTCACATCTCAAGGAAATGAAGCATAGGGAAGTAAGCCTGGCTTGCCCAAGATCTTGCGTCACGGAGAATTGGATGGAGTGGTAGGACTAGGAACTGGTTTTTTACCCTAAAGGAACACCCAGTCTCCTAGAGAGTAAGGCCTCAGTAGCAGCCCTACTGTCACTAGGTACTTTTAAAAATACAAAAACTTCCATCTCCAAAGACCTGCTCAAATCAAACTGTTTTGAAATGAACTTTGAATTTAGTTAGAATAATGTGAGAGAGTCAATCCAGACTTACAGCTATTAAATAAATGTGTATCAGAACATGGCTTGATTTTTTTTTTTTTTTTAACTCTAAATTGAAATGTGATGGAAAAGACTAAAGCCAGTAACAAATTTCCACTCTGCTCTTCCAAAATACTTAATGTATGAAAAATCTGAGAGGAAAAGAGGGAAGAGTGATACTGTACATGAGCTTCTTTTTTTCATCTGTTGTCATTTTTGGAATGATTTTGAATAACGTTTGACTGTAAATTCAAATTTAAAATAAAGCTGCAGTATTGGTGTCAGCCATGTTTATTGCTCTGGCACCTGTGATCTTAGTGATTATTTTTTTCATCTGTTTGTATTTGAGTGTTTAGGGTCTTTGTGCTCTGCATCAACAGATTGCAGATGAGGAATTGGCCGTAGCCTTTTCTAGCAAAATCTGTAATGGTTATTTCTTTTGTATGGTTTTTATTTTGGTAGAATTCTTATCTATTCAAAAGTTAAGGTTCCCATAGCAATGTTAACATGGCCACACTGCACATATGCAGCATTTCCAATAATTGTTAATTTATGCTCTGCTCTATATCTTGAAAGTTGCTGAATTACTGTTGCTGTGGGAACCTAAACTTTTGAGCCTCCTGACTTCTTTGCCTAGCTTAATGCCCAATTATAAAAATTTGCAGTGTAAAAATGGTGCTAGAATAGAACTCCTTTCTTAGTCTCTTGAGAGTTGATATGTTAGAAAACAACGGTCAAAGTCAAAAGGGATTTTGAATGTATTTTCAAGTAAAAGGTTTTACATTTTACTTCGAAGGTAGCTACCCTGGAATAGATAGCATAATAGCTGCACAGCCTGGGGTATGCCCCCAGTTCCTTCAGAAATCAAGTACTGGCATATCCCTCTACCCACATTTATCTCAGCAGGCAGGGCTCTTTTTGATGTAGACCAAGGTCATCCTTGGCAGCACTTTCTGACCATGTGAGTGTAGAGGAGAAAGCATTCAGTGACATGGATACTATTTTCAAATCACGTGATGAGGTATGTCTACCAGTAGTAATACTTGTAGCATGCTTGGAAAATCACTTGATGTACTTGTGATTCATTTTATGGACTTATCTATAAACAATATAGGGGAACTATTAGACATAGTTGTTATAGGTAGATGCAGGTTCTTCTTAAAATTAAACAGTAGGGGTCTCCAGTTGTGCAATGACATCTTCTGCACTGTTCCTTCCAATAGCACAATGGTTTAAGGATTTGCCTGTGTGAGGAAAATTGATTGGCAGGACTGTTCCCTTCTAACTATTAGCATATAATTTAGCTGTTCTAGAATAACTCCCACATGTGGATGAAATATTCAGAAATAAAAATGATTTTATTCTATAACTAATATTTCACTTTGGAAATGGAGTAATTATCCCAGAATAAAATAATCACTCTACTTCCTGAGCAGAATAATTATTACAGAATCAGAGTTGCTTATTTTTAACTAGTGCATGAGCACTGAGGAGTTGTTAGAGAGAAGTTATTCTACTATATTTGCCCTCTCTAGCGTTCACAGGCAAGTGAATTTTGCTGGTCATACTGCGCAGCTGGTGGCCTTGAAGCTGTGTTAGGGAACATATGTGCTGTTAAGAAAGGTCTTCAATCATACAACGAAAAGATTCTGGTTAAAAATCTCATCTTATTCTAGGAAGGCTTTGAGCTCTATGGCTATTTTTAGAGCTTGATTATTAGTACAGGTGATTCAGAAATAGTTGATTTAAATAACATGTCTGTTACTAACATGACACAAGACTTTGTGGGAGTTTTAATATTGAAAAGCCTTGCTGATAGGGCTTATCCCGGGCAAAGGGTTGAAAATTGGAGCCGTTCTTAAGTGAGAATGAAACCATGTTTGTGGGAGATTGGTTAGGCCATAGAAGAGAATACCAAGGGGAAAGGTGAATTTGCACTTTGCTAGAGTCTTCAAATCAAGATGTCTAGGACCCTACTCCAGCCCTAGCCAAACCAGGCTGTCCTTCCCAGAAGAGGAAGAGTGGGAAGGTCCCATGGGGACCGTGGCAGGTATCAGGTTAGAGGTGCTGGCCTGAGCTCTGCTGGGCGCGTGCTTGCGGCAAGTGCAGGAAGTCTTGGGATGCCGATGTCTGAAGGAAACTTGACATATTTCCAGAGCCTGTGCGGTTCACTGGTGACGACATACAATTGCTGTCACCTAGGAAATGAAACATGTTCCCATGGCAACCCCAAGGCTGCATTATTACTCAGCTTCAAAATGTTGACAGTTGGAAAAAGGCCCCTTCAGATATCACCCCCCACCCACCCCAAGGGTTTTTTTTCCCTCCTTAATAAATGCACTTTATTATTTAATCTGAAACAGTCAGGGGAAAGGCATATATTTAACTCAAGATACTTCATGGAAATAAACCTTTGCTAAGAAAAAAAAGCAGGATGCTTTAGATGCTAAAAGACTCCACTGCATCCTAAAATAGTTCCAGATCCTGTGAAGGTAATTTTAATGAAGTGTGTGGCACTTTAGTTGACTTAAATCATCAGTCAGCTTCTGAAATTATTTTTCTGGATCCTTTTACATAGTTTGAATCACTCTGAAAGCCTCCAGCTGTAAACTGTAGCTTTGTTTTGTAACCACATAAATAACTGGGAAATGAAACCTTCATTTTGCCATAATATGAATGGAGACACTCTTGCTATATGCTGCCTTCAGCATTTCTTCAGTGTTTTTCCCCATGATCTTTCTCCTGCAGTTACCTGCCCAGATCTTCTCATCAGTGCTACTGGCACCATCTCCGCATGCATAGAGACTTATGCTTCTCAAAGCAATGGGTACAGACTTGTAGGGAGTAAATGCTGAAGTTAGTTATTTGTGGCAAGAAGGACCATGCTTCTTGCAGAAAAGCTCACTGGCAGCAATGAGGGCTTACAGCCCCAGCACCTGCTGCTGTTTCTCTGGAGGAATGTCCCATACCTATGTGACCTTGGTGGGGTGTCATGGATGGGAAGGATTTCATCATAGAGGTTCTCAGGCTGTTCAAGTTGTTTTTTGCTTGCTATCTCAAGTCTTGTTGGAGTTGACAGTGCCACTGAAATTCATGTTTTCTCTATGTTTTCATCAGGACTTCCTGCTGCTTTGTACACCAGTAGACCAGGACAAGCTTACTGTGTCAGACACTGATCAGAACTGCATGAGAAGGTGGAGTCATAATGTTACAAAAATAATAACAGCACACATGCAAGGTATATTACCCTTGTAATACACCTTTGTCAGATATATAAATGCAGATATCTGCATCTGATAAACACGGATTTTAGGAGGGATACTGCCCCCCCCCCNAAACCAATAAAGCTTAAAATATTTGAATAGAAGTCAGCTATTTGAGGAGTGATTCAGGGACCAAAGCACAGACATGCACGTAATGTAGGTTTAGGTTTCCTGTGGTACCCCAGTCATTAGTGAAGAGATGACAGCTACGATGTGGGGTTTATGGGAGACCTACACTCTCCTAGGGCAGCAGTTGAAAACCAGAGTGAATACCTTACAACTTCTAAAATGCTCACACATGCCTAAGTTTAATCACTTAAGTTCCTCTCCAGATAGCTCTACGGATTTAGGTTTTACCCACTGGTGTCACTGCTCTGTTGGATGCTCATCTGCCGAGTCCCTTCACACAAATGACTATGTGTGAGAAAACTGTGCTTGGGAGCTTCATTTTCCGGTCATTTCCTCTCAGACAATAAGCTTTCCCGATGCTCTAAGAGCTGTGAGTCCTTGCTGTTCTGCCTGACAGTCCTTATTCTTTCAAAGAAAGATCATTCTCCAGAAGTCATTGGGGAAAATGAGAGACTGTGGTAAGGTCACTGATTCCTCTTTGCTGACCTTGACAGAAGGGGAAGGGATTAGAGATCTAATTTTTATTTTATTTCATTTTTGTAAGCTTCCTCAAGATAGAGGATTTTGGGTTTTTTTTCCTTTTTCCACTCCAACTTCTCTCCCTGTCCCTCATGTTTTCCATTAGCCCTTTTTTCCCCTAGGTCAACATCCTGTCTCTGGTTACTCTGTAAGGTATATCTTCCTAAGCCTGTGTAATCATTGAAGGGCAGACTGTCCTGCAAGCTTAGCAGACAGTGCTGTTTCTGACTAGTAAGTCGTAGTTTGCAGACTGTTCATGGCGAAGACCAATAAGATATTAGAGAACAGGGAGATTAAGGGGGGGTGGGGAAAGGTTGCTGAGCAACAATGTGACATAAGCATGGTTGCAATCTATTTTTACAGCAAGAAGGTTGCAGAAGACTATAGAAAATGTTTATTTTTCAGAACGTTATTCATATTTGCGGGATGACAGCAGCCTGAAGGGAGGAAAGACTGTACAGACTTGGCTAGTAGCTGTGCCCTTATAAATTGTACAGCCAGGAATTGGCAGCAGATTAGAAAAGAACAGTCATGTACAATGGTCATTCCACAGTTTTTGAGGGAAAAGGCCATGGCTATAACACAAACAGATGCAATAGAGAAGGATAACTGCAGGTTACATCCAGAAGTTACTTTTCCTCCATGCATCAGATATATAAATTTTTTTCATTTCTTAAAAAGTTTAAAACATATTAGTATAAATTTTCTTTGGCCAGCCAAAATGTCTGCCATATATATTGTTTTGTGCGTGCAGAAGGCATAAACCTTCCCAGTTTTTCTTTTCACATTACTTCCTAATCCCCTAGGAACAATTATGCCCCCCATACATGCCACCTCTCCCTCTGACTTTACGTCTAGAATGAGCTAACTGTGATCATGCAATTTGCCACCCTTTTCTAAAGGGACATTCAATGATAGTCAGGAGGGAGAGTCAAGTCTAGCTGTGGCAGTCCTAAGATCAGAAATCTGATTAGGTGCAGTCCTGAAATCAGAGTTAGCCATGCTAGTTATGGCTTCCTCAAACGAGGTTCATTGGTCTTTTTGGGAAGAGGTGCATTGCAAACAATTAACGTAGACTGTAACTTTAAAATATTGATGATTTACCAGCTATGATAGCATGTCTCTTGACTAGTTTGGTATATGACAGAGAAGCAAAATGGTAAGGTAGGAAGAAAGTGGGAAAATTGAAAAGCAGAAGCAGATGTGGCATGAATTAGAAAGAAATAATTCATCCAAATTTACCATAAAAATTTTTAAGCTGCTTTAAGGGTTAGAGAGAATAACTTTTCACAGTAGTAGCATCCCTTTATAAATTCTTTCATCACTAGAAACTGTATGAATAAGTTCCTGTCAAACTACTTCATAATTTTCAATTAAAGGTGATTCTGCAAAAATTACATTAAAATTTTATGCTGATCCATTCTAAAAATGTTCTTACTGGCTTGTGAGGTTTTCTTTATTGTTTCTTATTCTTAATTTTATAACAGCAATAAATTAGGCTTAAAAGTCCCATCTTTTGAAGTCTACAGCTCATATGGAACATTGAAAATGACACTATCAGATTATTTGGTGCTTTTCCCATACACTTTGTCCTCTTTGCCTTGTCTTCTTTTTGAGCTCCTCATTTCTGACAAGGCTTTAAAAAAAATGGGAAGGCACCAATTGTTAGCTTTGTGCAAGATATATATGCAATTTACTTAATCATTAAAAAAGCAACATCTTTTATTTTGTCTGCGAACAGTTCCCTCAATCAAATGAATCCATCTATGTAAAACATTTTGCGTATGTTTTTAATGTACCTGAAGCAGAAATAGTATTTGCTTCCTCTGGCTTAGTTTTTATGGATGCCTTTTCAATATTAACACATTTAAGCAATATAGTCCTACTCAATTTACTGTCATTCCACACAAATTTGTACTTCATCTCATTTTTTCTGATTATTATTTACTTTGGATCAAAACAAAACATCTTGTCAGTTGCAGAGTTACTTTTTGTTATGGCATTCCATATAATTTGTTTCCCTTAAACAATCTTTCTGTTAATGTCTTTGACCTGCAATGGTGTGGGTTGGTGCACTACTGTACTCATGTGCCTGAGGACGTGTCAATGCATGTGCATTTGGGAATTTGGATTAGAGTTCAGGAACTAATCCTTTTGTTTCAAGTAACAATAATATATATAAATCAACTGTAATACTCTTATTTTGTCTCTCTCCTGTTTTCTTTATATTCTAACATTTGCTGCCATCCTGTGGTACACAGAGAGAGGCACACATACACAAACAAACGATAGAGTAACATAAATGGAGAGTATTTAAATGTACAGAACAAAGAAACCTGTAGAAGTGTTGAGAAAACACAGCTGGCATTCACTTGTTGCTAGTTTGAGCAGTGTAGTGTGCCTCTCTTTCTCACAAACATCAAGAGGCAGGCTTATGTGGCACTGCAAGAATGGAGAAAGGTTTTGTTTAGCTCCACTGAAGGTGCTAAGGAAACCTGAGGTTTGGATTTTTTAAAATTGAGAATTCTTTAAAGAAAAAAAAATCTCACACATCTTTCCTCCTTACTGCTTAGCTATTACAGTGATAAATTCTTAAAGAGCTGTCAAGTGTCAGATGTTTGAAAAAGTTGTTCACAGCAATACAAAGAAGGAAGCTTCATGCAAAGTCTGCTTAAGAGGAAAGCTGCATTCTTATACTAGTTTGATCTGCAATGATGAGGAAAACCTAGGGCCACTTTTTGTGGCAAACTGAGAAAGAAGGTAATGATGTTCTTTAGATTAGGCAGTATCTTACCAGCTCACGTACTTGCATTGATTGTGTAAGATCCAACAGATACGTCAGAAACTCATCTGGATCTTTTGTCTTATAGGATTGTTGCCTCCAAGAGGAGGATGTGTGCTCTAAGTGAGATAGCAGAGACTTGATGAGGCTGTAAATGTTAACAGTCCTGCAGATGACCCAACACAGTGAAAAGTGAGCCAGAGAGATGGGAAAGAGTATTCCAGGAGAAAAAATTCCTGGAAGTCATTTCTAAATATATTAAGCATAAGAAGGTGATTGGGAGTAGTTAGCATGGATTTATGAAAGGGAAATCATATTTTACCAGCTGAATAACTTTCTGTGATGAGATGACTGGCTCAGTGGATGTGGATAGAGGAGTGGATGATGCTTATCCTGATTTTAACAAGGCTGTTAAAACTGTCTCCGCTAATATCCTCATTGACAAGCTGATGAAGTACAAACTAGATAAGTGAACAATGTGTTGGACTGAAAAGTGACTGAATTGTTGAGCTGAAGGGTTGTGACCAGTGCCATGAAGTCCAGCTGGAATTCAGTCGCTGGGATTCACACTGGGACAAATATTATTTAACATCTTCAATAATGACCTGAATGGTGGGACAGAGCATATCCTCAAGAAGCTTGCATATACAAAGCTGGGAGAAGTGATTGATGCATCTGATGGTTGTGCTGCAATTCAGATGGCCTGGAGAAATGGGCCAAGAAGAATCTCATGAAGCTCAGCAAAGGCAGATGTAAAGTTCTTGAGCCTGGAAAGACAGAGCTCCCACGCAATAGCACGTGCTGGGAGCTGACTGATCCAGAAATGGCTTTGCATAAACAGACCTGTGTTTTGTGGTGAACAGCAAGGTAGTCATTAATCAGCAAGGCATCCTCATGGCAAAGGCAGCCAACAGGCTTCTGGGCTGGGTCAGGGAAAGCAGTATCAGTAGACAGGGAGAGGTGATCCTTCCCCTCTACTCAGCACTAGTGAGACACATCTGGAGTACCAGCTCCAGTTCTGAGCCTGCCTTGGAGAGGTAAGAGATGTGGACATGCTGGGGGTGAGCCCAGCAAAGCTTTGGTCATGAAGATGTCAGGGCTTGCTTGAGGCATTTGACGTCTGAGGAGAGGCTGAGAGCGCTGTGACTGTTCAGCGCACAGAAGAGGAGACTCAGGGTATCTGATCAATGTCTGTACATTCCTGATGGAGTGGAGTAAAGAAGACAGAGCCAGATTCTCCTCAGTGGTGCCCACACAAACTGAAAAACAGGAACTACTGTTTAAAAGTAAGACAATTATTGTTTAAATTAGTGGTGATTGAACACTGGTGCAAGTTGCCCAGAGAGATTGTGAACTCTCCATCCCTGGAGATAGTACACTTCAACTAGACATGGCCCTGAGTAATCTCCTGTAGCTGACCCTGCTTGAGCAACAGGGTTTGGACTGGGTGATCTCCAGAGGTCCCTTTCACCACCAAGATTCTATGACTGCTGAGCTGAGCAATGGGAAAATGCTGCCAGACTACTGTTCTCCAAGGGAAAAAAAAAAAAA
>VXAY01004360.1:1495208-1581689 GCA_013399855.1 Oxyruncus cristatus
AAAAAAAGAAGAGAGAGGGATTTTATGCTGTGCACTAGACATGGCGCTATTAAGAAACAGAGACTCTCGCTTGATGGGAGAATTTGCTTTAAAGTGTCTTTTCATCCTTAAGCATGTCTTGTTTTTCGTAGTTGCTGCAGGCTTTTCCTGCCACATTAGTAAAGCAGAACCCACAGATCTCCCTTGGATCAGCAGCTCAGAGAGCTTCATGAGTTTGGGAGCAAGGGGATGCATAAAATTTAAGTGTGAAGCATGCTAATATATCCCGCCACTTGTTCAAAGGTAATTTTTTTGGTAGAATTGGAGTAGGTGAAAGTGGGAAAGGCTAATGGTCTCTGTCCAGGGAATGTGTGCAAAAGAGGATCCCTGAGAATGAGGTCTGGGCTGTTTATTGCTGGGGGGCACCACCAGGCCTGACTGTTCCTTCCTAGTCCTCTGGGGCCATCAGTCCCTGCCCCAGGGATGCTGCAGCAGGGCTGGTCTCCAGCCTGGACTCAGGCCCCACTGAACCAAGTCCACAATCTGTCCTGACCTTGGCTCACCTCCATCCCGATGTTCCCCATGCCTGGGCTGGAGGTGTGCCAGATCCCTGAACCTAGCGGGGGTGGTGGGACAGGCCCTGGTGGACAGACGCTGCCCTGACAGACCCCCAAGGACAACCCTCACCACCTGGAGCCCTGGTAACTGCTCCATCATCTTTCTAGAGATGTTCTGAGGCTGTTTGTAGGTGTTGTGTTCATTTAAAGTTAACACCTCCCTGGGGTTTCTCTGGGACCCAGGTCCAGCCAGAGCTCTGGCAGGTAGACTAATACCAGCAGCCTTTCTCACAGCAGAATCCTTGGGTGAAAACTTTTTGCCTATGTTTCATTGACTTTGAAAGACACTGATGCTGGAATCAAATTATAAAATGTAATGTGGGTACCTTGAAAACTCTGTTCTTTTTATTTCTGTGACAGAGCCTCGCTATTAAAATAGCATAATAGATGTGCACTAGGTAGTGCATTAGGAGGAAAAACAATGGGTAACTAACTTCTGAAAGGCTATAGATAGTGCATTAAATGGTGACTTTTTTCCTTGCTAACTTGGGTATCTTGTCATATGTTAATTAAATGCCTGGAAAAATCTTTAGGAGATAATAAGAAGATAATAGTGCATAGACTTCAATGTAAATTGGAAGCATTACGCTGTATATCTTCCTCTGTCTTACTTTTAAATCTCAGTAAGAATTCTTAGCTCAAACAATTGATCTTAATGTACTAGAAAGTAAGACAATTTAGAAGTAAATTAAAGAGTTGAAAAGCAAGCTTTTCAAATTCAAGTGTTTTAGTCTGTCCTCATTGTTTGAACTCCCCATTTCCCACTCATTTATTTATCATTTCAGAGTTTATATAAAGGCAATCCTTGTCCTAGCTCATCCTATCAGGAAAAATCAGATTTCTTATGTACTTCTTTGTTCCTCCTTCATCCCCCTTCTGCCTTCCCTTTTGGAAGTCTGTTTCCTGTGGTTTTGATCCTGAGTGTAAAACTATAGTTTATGTGCATTCATGCAAAGGCATTGGAAAGATGTCTGCCATGGCTGTAATGAACTGAATTCTGCTATGCTTGACCAGAAGATGAGAGAGGGACGCAGCTTCTGATTATCCTCATGGCTGTGCTGGCTGGAGTTTGTCATTGTAAAGGCCGATACTTGCATTCCTGCAGGGCTCAATTCTGTGAACCAAACAAAGGAATCTCATCATTCATCTTTGTCTTCCTCAACCCTAATTGAGGAGGAATACCAAACAAAACTGTGCTGTCCCATCACTATCTTCTCATCTTGTAAGACTGGACAGTGCTTATGTTAGATCTAGATAATAAAAAGATGTTTGGAGTGCATGCACAGTCTGGTCAATATATTCATCATTTAAGTTCCTGAACACAGGAGTTTTGCTATTTCAACATCTTGTGTGGTCCTCTGAAATCCTTCAGCAGAAGAATACTTTTCTCAAAACACAGGGGAAATAGGAATTTCTTTTACTTGATTTCTGATGGCACATTATTTCTTTTTTTCCCCTTCCTTCCTTCTTCCCTTACTCATGAAAATGGAGACTTGACACTGTGTTCTATACTGAGACCAGTTTTCCCAGCTGTTCAAAGAATAAAGTTTAAAAGGCAGACCTGGTTTCCCATTCTATCTGTGAGTGTCCTCAGTTGGAAGGACCCTGCTAATGGCCTCCAGGATCCTTCTTCCTCAGCAGCAATTCATGCAGTGTATGAAAATGGCCCACTTGAAATCCCAAATAATTTCCATGCAGTTCAAAGTGCTGTCATTTACTGTATCAAATTAAAAATTATTTCCATGATGTCTAGTGAGTTTTGCAGCTTGGATCAGAAAATAGGGATCCCCCTTTTCCTGTGTTATAGGACAGTTATTTTCAGCAACAATTTCTGTCTGATAAATGTTCACTGGTTTTGCCTGTTGTGGGCTTAAAAGTGAAATGAATTTTATGCTCTCTTCAGTTTGGAAGATTGCGTTCACAGGAGCTGCTTTTCTTGCACCCCAGCAGTGGTAGCTGCAGCTAAAGATTTAAATTTTATCAGATTTTTTCATTTGCCTACAAATCTCTCCAAAGGTGTTGGTGCAGACTTGTCTGAGACTTTGGGATTGTGGCTTAAAGGTATGTGCAGTTCAGCAAGGGAGGCCTGTAGACTTTAAAGGCTTGTGAGAAAGCCATACCAATAACAAGTAATTATAACTTTTATGTTCCCTTTTCAATCAAGATGTTATATTGGTGGAAACACCAGTTTCTGTAAGTAAATGTCACCATTTCTCTTTTCGGCACCATTATCAGTGTTTTTGGTGACACTACACCAAGAAGGGGCTCAGTGTAGGCAGTTAAAAGCATAAGTTACCTGTTTTTCAGGAAATGGTACTTTGGGAGGTAAGAACTCTTCATTTTGATGTGCAAAATTTTTTCTCTTATTTCTAAAATATTTAACCATTAAAATAAGAAATTAGTCTTTTCTGATATTAATTCAAAGTGACATTCACCTTTTCCTTTCCAGCTTGGTCATCATCTATAATGTGATATTTTAGATAGCCTGAACTCACATACCTGGCAACTGAGCTTGCCAGTCTCCAGTTCAGAACATCTTTGGGTGCAAGAGTAAATGTTTTCTAAAAAAAATCACTGAAAGCACACATTTATTTTTCCATTTTTCACTTCTAAATAATGTTTTTTTAAGAATAACGGGCCCACTTTTTGAACAGTGAGTTTGTGTTATGAGTTTCATTGTTTTCAGCCAAACAGTCTTTATGTCACAAATTGTAGCAGACAGAAAGGTAGGTGGGAGGGACAGCACCCCAATCTGTATTGCTCTTTTGGATCTTCCTTGGTGTTTTTACCTCACTGATAGAAAACCTATAGCTGAGGTTACGTAGCTATCTAGCATTTTTCTTTAAAACCACAAACATAAAAAGGTCACGGTAAATTTCACAATTTCCATTTTCATGAAATTCTGTTTCTACCTGGATAATTTTAGCTATTAAATCTGTCTCTCCCACTGTTCATAATTTATGGGAACAATATGAAAGGCCAATTCATTGCAACACAGGTCTTTGGAGTACCAGAGATCCCATCCTGAAGAGATGTGGAAATACCAAAAAGAAAAATTACCATCTTGCTGAACAAGTTGCTAGGATCACAAGATGTTTTTCACTGGGCTACATTGTGTTCAGACCCTCCTGTGGTACAGTGAATAAGCAGCAGTGGCATTTATAAAGAGGAAAAAAAAAATCTATCTAGCCAGTCACCAGAATGGGTGACTTCTGTGACAATATCTGGTTTGTGAAGATGTGTTGTCCATCTGTACTCTGTAACTCTGCAACCTATAGCTAAACAGACAGGCAAATTCTGTATCCTGTCCTGGAGAAATGAACCACTAGGGTCTCCTGATATCTCTTTTGAAGATATGGACACCTGGGATATAGACATTTTAGTGGACTCTAATGGTTTGAGGAACTTAAGTGTGTACACTGCCTGTGAAAAATCTACAGGTAATTCACCTATAGGATGGGAGCAGCTGTAAAAAAAAACCAACAAAACAAAAAAAACCAAACAACAAACAAACAAACAAACTCAAAAAGATGACTTCTTATTGGTGCCAGTAAATTTCTGTTTTGACTAGCAGTTTGATCCCAAGCAGTATTGAAAAGAGTTTTGCAACATGTTCTCTTTATAAAACATGTTTAATAAATGCGAAGAGTTTTATGAGCTGCCTTCTGTCACAAGGTACATGACTTTCATATCTATTTTTAGATATGTACATACAGATCTGACTTGAAGTTATTGCAGAATATGAGTTTTCTTTCATTCCTGCTAATACCAGAGTCTTCAAAATATGTTGAAATAACTTTAGATGTGTGTAATTCCATCAACCATTATACTAAACTACTAGTCAAGTTACATGTATTCATAGCAAGAGCTTAAAATGACAGAACCAGCAGAAAGAACTTCAGATTTAAGAAATATTTGTATATATTTATTGTATATGAGAGGGGACATGAGCTGTTTTACACTGGTAGTCTCTGAAGCTACTATTGCGCCAGTGGTTTTGGAACTGTGAAAATCTGTACCATTCTGCAACTGCATAATAGGTTTTTATACAGTTTGAAAAATACTGAGCTGAAAAAGGGCAAGTGTTCCCAATATTTTCAAATCATCCCTTTCAAATGAGGGATATTCACACCTTTGTGTTTCCCATATTTTTAGTTTACCGTGTTTTACTACTTTCTTAGAGTGGAATCAATCTGTGGAGCTACGTTAAATCAGCTTTTCATGAGTGGCTAACGCTCAAAATGCATAGATAGAAGTAAGAGCAAAGTCCAAGCAGATGATGACCAACAACAATTGACACTGTTCTGGAACAAAAGAAGGGAGGTGAAGTCAGCTAGTTAGGAAAGGTAATGTTTTGTAAGAGTTTGCTAGGAGTTTCCTCACTTTTCCCCCTTCTTTCTCCTCTTTTTGGAAACAAGTTTTTATTTTCTGAGATGGGAAACAAGGATTGATAAAGTACTTCACCATTCTCTCTTTCACTCTAATTCAGCAGGTGAGACAATAACTTAAATGTACTGTATCCCACAAGTGTCATGTACAAATAAATGTATTAGCTATATTTATTCATAATATCCTAAATGAGATATGCTAACCCACGTAACAGTGAATGCAGCATAGGATTTCCCCTGCCCATCTTTAGCTCTTTCCAAAAGTAGTATGAGTATGTACAAATGCCTTAGTGAACCCTTGGGCTGAAAGGCGCAGCAGCTTCTTTAACAGAGAGTACCATGTGCATCAGCATTGAAATTGGAGCCTAACTATGTTTGTTTTGCTACTTGCTGCTGTTTTAATCCATTCCACTCGCACAGAATCCCATTCAGACTTCTTAACAGTGCTGTGAATTTCTCCAGAGGGAATACAGGAATTATGTTGTGGTCACATATAGTGGTTTGGTTGTTTTTGCTTCCAGGACTCTTCTCCTTGTGCATTACTTGGGAATTGGTCAAGGGTATGTTCTTTTCTGAAATTAGATTAGGAAGTTACTTGCCTAAGACAAAGAAAGTCATTTGGAGTACTACAGGATTTGTTTCTGCCAAAATATGGCTAGATATGCCAGTAAATGCAGTTTCTTTTGAGGTTACTTGGCTACTACAGTTGTTCTAGGAACTTTTGTTCCTTTTACAACTTTTTCTTAGCATTTAAACAACACATAAACCAACTCCAAATGGCTGGTTATCCCAAAAGCAAAGATTTTTCAGGTTAAGAAACACTCTTTCTGAAGAACCTTTGCGTTTGTTCTCCTATGTTAACCTATTTTCTGAGCGAAAAGGAACAGGGGTGCTGCTGGACACAAGGCAACAAGCCCGTTTCTAGTGGAGCTGATGGTCCTCAAAGAGTTGAAGGCCTGCTGGCAAGGTGATCCAAACCTTCAGATTGTGCTCCAAAACAGTATGCTTGTTGTTTCTTCCTTAGCTACTGAATTCTTCACTAATTCCAGTCCCATCTGGCAAGAATGGGGCCACACACGAAAACATTTTGCTCAATGGTTATCACCTTCCCCAGCCATTATTTTGGGAGTTCAAGTATATTCAAGTAAGAGCCATTGCCTAATGCCAGAGCTGAGAACCGTGACTCCACATAGGCATGAAGTCTGTCCAGATGATATGAGACATCGAGCTTTTGTGTCAGGTAGGGGGAAAAAGATTTGAGTTTTGGAGAAAGATGAGAGATCAGCTTATCTAAGAACTGAGCAGATTCTGCCACTTCAGCTGTCATTTCAGCCACATTCTGACAATGCTGCTTCAGTTGCCAATCATGTCATATTGGGACGTATTTCAGATCATAATGACAGAAACCTAATGTGGAGCTATACTGAAACCATGAGCTGAGATTCTGGTTTAATGGGGAATCAGTACAAGGCTCACATTCTGAAATACCACATTTAAAACACCAGACAAGATTCTCTGGCAGATCCTCTAGGAGAGGATCTAGGAAGAGTGAATTATAAGTGATGTTTAGTGTTATAATTTTTTTTTCTTTTTGTAGGCTGCTCATTGTTTTTTGTATTATATAGCAACCACTCAGTGATGGCTGAATAAATATTCTTCACGCTTTATTATCATTTACCTCAGTGCTCAAGGGAAGAATTTACTGAAAAACCTGAAAAATAATTTAGGTAACTATAGAATACAGAAAATGTGTATACATGTGTGGTGGAGAAATCGTTGACTAAATATTTATGCGTGCAACTCTGAGCAGTTTAAAAGCTGAAGGGATGAGGAATGCAATCTGTTGTTTGTGGGGGTTTTGTTTGTTTTGGGTTTTTTTTTCTGTTTGGTTGGTTTGTGTTTTGTGGAAATATGCCTTTTGGAGATGTCTCCACAAGTGTTTTAGAGATCTCGTGTTTGATTTGTCTATGTTATTTCATATTTGAACAAGACAGCTATCACACTCCTATCTATGGGTCCCTTTGGAATAAAGAGAGGTTTCACAGTTAGAGGATATGTAGCTCGCTTAAACGAGCACTGAAAAAAATACTGGTTCTGAGGTGAAACTCAATAAAATGTGTAGGATTCCTTTTGTTTATTTCAATGGTCTGTGGACTGGAAACATGGTGAAGATATACAATGAAGTGAAATAAAGCCCCACAGGAGTCCTACTATATTAGTGATGAAAGACAAAGGCTTCTTATTTGCATGCACTAATTTGCTACCACAACAGAAGGTCTACAGCTATTTAGCATATTTAAGGAGAATTTGCCTAGAAATCTATTGGGGTGGATGGGAGGGAGAAGGGGGAGGGGAGGCAGAGAAAGTCCCACTGTTACTTGGGAAAAGTTTCAATTACTAAATACCACTTTTATTTATTCGTTACTATATCCTTTAGGCTTTTAAGTGATTGCAATAGAGCCTAGCTCTATTGCCTTCTTTTCTGCTGGCTGAATATATTGCAGAGCAAACTATTGGGGGGCCTCCTGATTAAAGCTTTGTAACTCTCCTTTGTATCAGGAGCTGGTCAAGTAGGGCTTTCTCTTAATACCCTCTGCCTCAGACTCTCCTTATGAGACTGTAACTGGTCCTTTTTTTTTTTTTTACTTAGAGCTGCACTGAGCTGGGAAGGAGAGAATGAGCTTTAGATCTCTGTATCCCTTGGAAGGCAGGAGTTGAGAATGGAGAGAAATCAAATGGGAGGGAGTGGGGAGGGGAGCGATCTACAAAATCTAACATCCATTTTATTGCTGTGACTGAGAAACTCCTCTGGAACATTGCCCATGCAGGCATAATCAGCCTGCGTTCTGAGGTACAAACCAAACTGTACAGCTGACCTGATTAATTCCACTTTTATTTTATTTTATTTTTGATTCTGTAGGCACAGACTGAGAAACAAAATTGAACATGTGAGGAAAGCTAATATAAAATCCTTATTTTTCTTTGCATTTTCCTATATTGATGACTTTTTTTCTTGTTTGCTAGCATAACAATCCTGTCACCATACCTTTGCTTGCTTATTGTTTGTTGGTAGGCTAAATTGCATCGCTTTCAGTGACGCTCTTGCTGAGCCTCATTAGTTCACAGCCTAGCTTGTGCATCACATACTCTAAAATCAGCTGACGAGACAATGGTGCCCGTTCTCTGCCGCCACTGTTGTATTTCTGTGAGCTGACTGTGTGCTCTCCTCCCTGCCTTCCTGTGGGCACAGAACCAGAAGGCAAAACTTGCCAAGATGCTCAGCACACACTCTTTGTTCTTCAGTTCCACCGAAGAACTGAACCGTTCTTCACCGCTGGCTGTCATCATTAGCAGCTGTGCCCCGCTGTGAGAGTCCAGTGTGTGGACGCACGCACTTGTCTGCTGAGAAATTATTGAGCATGGGTAGTCCCATTAGAAGTCACCTGGAAATACTTATCTGTGCACTAGCCCTGAGTAGCAGGGATACATACATACCAGGCATTGAAGAATCCAGTGATAGCTAAACTTGATTTCTTAAGGAAGCAGGGCTGCAGTGCCTCTGAGTCTTCTCCTTTTGCCTTTTCCTTTTCCCTCCTTTCTTCCTGAACTCTCACACTAAATTTAGCCAGTTTAAAAAGGGATACAAGGTTAAAATAGAATTAGTTTCATTACTTTTCACTGAAATACTGGTGGAAGAGAATGACCCAAATTAGTTCCCTAAAAAAACCCCAAACAATTGGCCAAAATTCAACCCTGAGAGCCTCCAGGTCATCAGTCGTCCCATGTTCAGGCTAGTCAGTCAACATGTACCTAACTCCAGAGTAACTACAACACGTATCATCTCCTATACACAGGGTATTAGGGGGGTTGATGGTACTGTGAAAGTGAGAAAGGTTTAAAAGATGAAGAACACAAACTGACAGAAAATGAATCTTCCCTAATTCAGGGGACAATTTTTGCAGTTAGATATGAGGAAAAGATTTTATCCTGTATAGGCAACTGCTTTATATGAGCAAATATAATTTACCCCCTGGAACAATGCAGCTTATCTGCTTTTGCCTCCATGGTGTGGACCCTCTGTGGATATTACCCATTTCATGTTGTTCTGCCAGAGTAGGAGCAGCTAGCTTGCAAGCTCTTTGGCTGTAACACTTTGCAGATGGAGTTCTGTGGGAAGCATTTTCTATATTACACGTATAAGAGCAGAAAAAGGAGATTAGGCAAGTTCATATCTCAGTTCAGAGCCCATGCTACAGTTTTACTGTGTTCCAATGCAACTAATAACAGATTGTCTTGCTGGTTTACATTTCTTAATTTTTTTTTTTTTTTTTGTAATAAATGTGCAATTAAGAAACTGTATGGTATACTGCCTTTTCCAGAGTCTTCCTGGAACAGATTTAGCTTGAAGTGTTACAGAAACAACTTCTGTCCAAACATAGCCAGAATGTCAGTGGATACGGAAAATCTCATGAGCTTTGGCAGTCAGGTGATGCTACATCAAGTCACATATGTGCTTTGCATGTTAGACGATTGTATATTTTCAATTGCTAGCGTTTTGTATTATTTTGGAAAAAAATCTGTTGTGCTACTTTAATCATTTTAACTGATGAAAAAAAGATGGTAATATATGACTTTGTCTACAAACAAAACTATCCCAAAGAAGCATTGTCAGTTTTGCGTGCCAGGTTAACAAAAATGTTTGCTTTTAGCAGTAAATATCATTTAACAACATTATCCAGTTTAATCAATTCTAGTTACTCCCCAGCATTTATAATGCATTTACTTTATATTATACCTGAAATATCTGATTACAGCTTATTATATCTTATTAAATTCTGTAATACAATAAGCATTACATGTTTATTTTGAACAGTGACACAAATATTTACTGTCAGCGTGCTCCTGTGGTATCCTGTTTTCCAAGCTTCCTGCAGCCCTCATTATCAATGTCAGAGGCAGTATTCAGACCTAGGAGAAGGAATTAAATTACCCCTGAGTCGCAAAAGCCAAAGTGAAGAGTTCCTTACCGTTAGTCAGCATTGTGCTGGTCCAGTCAGTACTAGGACTTCGTAGAGGACACATGTGAAGTCACACATATCCAGATTTGATGTCAAAGGTCAAATAAACCATCTGTGTTATTAGAGAATGAGCTTAAGCTTAAATGAAGGGGTTTTGCCAGTAGTATCATTAAAGCCTTTAAGCAACCATAATTTGAGGGAGAAAGACAGAAAGTGTTACAGAGATGGTGTAGTGTCTCTGTAAATTAATTTCAGCCTGTGGGTTGCTCACAGACTGAATGGGATTGGTTTGTTTTGCATTTGCTGCTGCCAGTGGGGCAACTGATCAAGTTTTCTGCTGCGTCCTGTTTCTGAGTTCCCTGTAAAATACCCAGTAAGACTTCATCATCTTGTGTGAACAAGTCTGGTTGTAACAGTGCAGGATTTGGGAAAAAAATGTTTGTGAATGGCAAAGGGTACGCTAAGGTGAAAGACAACCTGCTGATTTAGTATTCAGGCAGGCACTGGAAGCAGCCCTCTCACTAGAGGAGTTACTGATTGCCCCATGGAAACAAATAAGTGGGAATCTGTGAGTTTATTGAGGAAGGCATCAACCAAAGGTAGGCTGACACAGCACATGATCAGTACTACAAATGATTTTTAAAAGCAGCTAAAACTGTAAATGTTTCCTGTTCCTCAGACCTGCCCTCATTGTTTGAAATGTGTGTAGTACATAAGAGATATATTAAAGGTGTATGTTAAGCTTGGTATTTGGTCCTGAATGGTACCTAGGAGCTGTGTCCCACCCATGTTCATTGGAACTGTGTCTCTGTCCTTTACTATCATGGTGTAAAGCCACAAAGGGAAATTCATATTGCTATTAGTGAGGCTGATTCAAGATTTTTTTGCTTGAATTCCCTCTTTGTTTTCATTGGTGCTGACTGCTCACAAATTTAATAGGAAACTGAGGATACTTGCAAGCCCCTCTAGTGAAGGACAGCTATAAAGAGCTCTGCTTGTGAAGTGCTTAGAGGGGATTTCTTCTAAAAGTTCTCTTAGAGATGTGGTGGTGTTTCTCTTTGATTCCTACCAGGGATGTCTGCCTCAATTGATGTGAGATACTTGCAAGTTCAGTCCAGGGTAAGGCCTCTCACCTTTCATGTAGGCTACATGTGGATATGTCATTCCAGCTGGATATGTCCAGCTGGAAGAGAAAATCCAGGGGCTGCTGAAGAAAGTCCCATGGCTTTCATAAAAGCTAGAGAACTCTGATCTGACCTAGCTTCTTTGTTTTCCATGGACTGTCCAAGAAATAATGACTAATGGGATTGATTCTTGTTCATCGTTTCCTTTCAGATGTTAAACATAATGCTGTGACTTGAAATTCATGCAGGCACCAGAAGCCTTGTTGCCATACAATCCTTCTGTTGGCTTCTTAGCTGCAAACAGGCCCTGCTGCCAACAGTTTCTACCAGATCATGCTTTCCCCAGTTTTCCTTTCAAGTGTTAATTGCATACTGGTCAAATCAGGTGAAACATGCACTTCTTTCCTCCTTTCTTGTCTCCCATCTTTCAGCTTAACTCACTCCTGCTTGGCAAGAAGTCTGGGCCACAGATTATTGCATGTGTTAGACTGCAATGCTGGAAATGTGAAAATTACTGTATGATTGACAGTCGTGAAAATGAATCCCACAGCACTGAAGCAAAATCCCCCCAGTTTTCTTGGCAGAGTATTGGTTTCAGCTGTGCTTTGCTTAAAAGATGCAGAATTTCTCAGAGATGCAGAAGCTGACCATGATCATTCCTGCAAGCAGTGTGTCTACACATATTCTCCTGAGTCACAGGTACAGCTTTCTTGCAGAGTCGAAGGAAGGTACACTGTTGCTACTTTGTTAGTGCAATGTCTGCTGGCAGTGTGGCATTTTTTGGGGAAAATGGTACTCATACAGAATATGAAGTATATAGAAAATAATCTCTTAGCGTGCTGTAATAGTGATGTTTTCAGATTTGAAATATTAAGTGATCAGAGTTCATTGCTGCAAAATTCTTTAATTAAAAACAAATCCGCTGTGTTTATAAAATGTCTAAATGTGCTGTTATGGTTAGAAGAACACACAAGAGAAGTCTTTGTTGAAATGTAAACACTTTGAATTATTACTGCAGTGCACTGTCTGAATGCTCTCATCTAATGACACAGTGCTCAACATTCAAGTGAATATAATTGTAGCAAAGGGCTATTAGGCTCAGATTCAGTGTTTAGGCTCATAACTTTCCACTGAAACAGTTTATTGAATCCAGATCCTTTGTTAACTCTTGCCTTTTTTTTTTCTTTTCCCCATTTTTTTTCTTCTTTTTTTCTTTTTCTTTTTTTATTTTTTTTTTTCTTTTTGGCATTTCTATGAGCTTTTTTCTTTTTTAGGGTAGTTCCTTACAGTGGTGAAAACTGGTAACTTACACTTTTGAATGTCATCGTGCAAGATTCATTTGCTGAGATTCATTTGCTTTTGTAAATAAGATCTTCAGCATCGTATTTTTCTTTAACAACCTAAGAAATGGCTTTACCCAGAACACTGTGAAGGTTGTGGGAATCGGAGGAAAATGGTACCCCCAAAAGGATAAATAAAAGAACCACGCTTGTTTCAGCCAGAATACGAGTTTAAACTAGCTTTATCACTTGCCTGCTGCCAGTGTGAAATGTTGAGGAGCTGTTGTAGCAGGTTCATGGGTGTAGGTGGGGCAGAGAGACTGTTTGAGAAGTTACAGACACAGATGCCACTGGACTCCTCTGAAAATTCATCTGCTGTTATTGGATTTTCAATGGCCCAAATGATAGGGGGTAGACTTCTCTGGTATTGCTATTCAGTGGGAGGTGCTGAGATGAACTGTTCTTCCAAAACCAGAGCTCCTGAGCAATGGCAATGCAACTTAGATGATGGAGTGGTGTTATTTACAGATTGAAGAGTTTGATCACTAAAATCCTTGCAAACTACCTTAAATCTCTCACCACAGAGAACAACTCCACATCAGAATGTCTTTAGAGTGAACTGTGGAAAGCTTGGATGGATTTCAGAAGGAGAATAAGCCCGACTTTCTATTCAGAATTTGTCTGCTGAAATTTGTAATTGAGTCATCTCTGGCAAAGACTTAGCGCTCGTGGGCATAGCAGAGTGTTAATGTTATACCCACAAATTTGATTCTAGTTGGTATTTTGAAGAATTTACTACTTGGTAATCAGAAATGTGAACCAGCAATCTGAAAACCCTGCTGACTGGAGCTTCTGTATCTTAGTGTAGGCTAAAGAGTATATCCTCGGTTTTGGCACTCAGGGGGATTTGATCAATAAATGATTTGTTTTTCTGAAGTTACCCAATGTACTCTTTTACCAGTTTGAGCTAATGAAAACACAAAGTCATACCACACCCACAGTTCTCCTCAGTTTTGGAAACTGCTGAGTTGATGTAGATCTTGCTGAAATCATCCCCAAAGCTAAAATCTTGCATGTAAAGTTTGCAGATGGTCTTAAAAGGAAGCAGTGGTCTCTGCCTAGTTTTTTGCCGAGAATGCTACAGTTAAGCAGATCAGGGCTAAATACTTTACCCTGTTCAAGTGAGGTGTGTTAGATGCATCCAAGGCTTGGTGAGCAGGGCATGCTGCGGTAGCACAGAGCCGCGGCCTTTCGGGGCTCCAGTATCCACCACTGAACACCAGAGGGCACAAACTCTCTAACAGTCTCCTCTTCTCTCACGTCTCCGTGAATATCAACATTTAAACAAGTCCAAACAAAAGCATGCTTAGAGAAGCGAACACGAAATTTCATTGGAAAACCAAAGGGAAAGTCAGTGCGCTAGCAGCTTCAGAGTGCAGATAAAAGCCTCACATGCACGAGATGTGTACAGCCGTGTAATGCGAACTTGTGCCAAGGACACGTGTATGATATACACATGTACGGCTTTATTTCCAAATGCAAGAAGATGTGTTAGCAATGTGTTGCTGCCCCACATTTACCAGAGTTGCTTTATTTATGGATGAGAACATGCATGGATTACATAGGTCATTCTGAACTGGTGACAATTACATTCCTACAAAGAATGGGTTTTTTTTCTATAGGTTGTGTTTAGTAGAGAGATTATTTTAGGAACAAAATAGGACAATTTGGAACCATTTACCTACCTGATTACCTGGTTCTGTTTATGTGTCAAACTGGTCACTTCTGTTGTCATAGACTCAGTTGACAACATCACAGGAAGAATCATCGGTACTAAGTCTAAAGACTATTGTAAGTCATACATAACATTATCACTACACTAGTCTCTCCTAGATAAGAATATAAGTGAAAATTTGCAAGTAGATGAATGAGAGTTTTCAACAGATTTTTAAGGTGAATCAGTAGCCAGACTGTGGCCTTAGAGCCAGTAGCTTGGGACCCTTCAGGCCTCAAAGCAAGTGTTACCTATCTCTTTGTCAAGCTTATGCTGTAGGATTGTATAATACTTCTCTTTCAAGCAGTGTGATGCTGTCAGCTTCGCAATGTTAGAATTAAATCTGAAAGAAATAGACTTAAGAGCTGACTGCAATTTATCATGTGATACAATCTCAGTGTATTTTATTTTAAATTTGAGTCTAAAATGGGTGAATAAAGCTGTAATCATCCTGTCAGCACATGTAACTACTTTCAAAATTAGATACTGATCAGTCTAACTGAGTAAAATTTGGTTGTAACTTCAGTAATGCCATTAAACTTCTAATTACTAGCAAGTGGGGCTGGTCCAGTGGTCTCAAAGTGTATCTGTGATTTGGGAGACCCAGACTGAGTCCCTAGGTGTGACACTGGCCTCCTGTTGAAAACTAATCTCTTGGTTCTTCAGGTCTAAGGCCCTAAGAGAGAGGATTAACTCTCTCAGGAACCTGGGCAGAGTTCAGGATACTCAAACATATCCTAAAAGTGTTGTTGAGGGTATTTATCCTCTGGTCTGGTGTTCTCAAGAGGAGGTGAAGCCTACCTCAGCAAACTCATTTGGGCAGGAGGGAAATCCTTTACTGGCTTTTTGCTTAACCTTGGCTGGGCGTGTAAGAGTGTGTGCGAGTGTGGAAAACCTGAACTGTTCTAGCCACAGGAGAGCACTTGTCTGGACATTTGGTGAGGCTGGTGTGTGGGGCTGCATCCTCCTGTATCGCAGAGAGCCTTTGTTTACATCATAACTGGTTGCCAGAGTTGATTTTTTCCTTTTTATCTTTGTCCTAGCAAACACTTGCATTTAGGGTGCTATAGGCCAGAGGTTGCACGTCAGCCTCTGCGGGGGGGGGGAATATGATTAGCTCAGTGTATCATGGCAGGCTGCTAACAAATCACAGCAGAATGAAAAATGGAAATGGAGCTGCCTGCCGCTGCCCACCTCTCAACCAAAATGACAAAAGGTGTGTTTTCCTCCATGGCAGGTGGTGGCCATAACAAGAGAGCTTTTGTCTTGTGATCTCGGTCTTTTTTTTTTCCCGGGGAAGTCTAAATCAGCAACCTGGGGAAGAATATTCCGCCTCTGGAAAGCTCCAGCCTCTCCCTACAGGATGTAATGACAGAGTAGTGGTAGCAGCAGGGCTTCAGGTCAGCTCTGCGTTGGCAGGGAGGCATTTGGGGATCCTGCCAGGCCGTAGAAGACCTTTCACTGGGTAGGAACACAATGTTACCCCTGGGGAGGAGCTCCCCAGCAGAAATGTCCTTTCAAGCTGGCTCTGAACCAAAATTGTCAGTCCCAGGTGGCAGGAGTGGCAAGTGTATGCTGTGAGTGACAGGGACAGTCAAAAATGCCGTCAGGGCTCCCTCGGTGTTGGCATCCATCTTATGCTGGTTAATATACTTCCCTTGGGGAGTCTGAGCTACCTGGAGAGTCTGAGCTCCATTATGCTCAACGATGCTGAGGCTTCCTCTAGTCCCTTGGTGCTCCTAGTCCAATCTTTAGCATATTTTGTAGATCGCGTGATTAGCCACATTTTCCAGCTCTTTTTTGAAGGACTGCCTCAGAGTAGGATGATTTGGATAATGCAAGTAGAGACAGTTGATACAGCTGCAAAGAGTTATTTGCACTATGCCTGCCTACAGCCTATGCAAATAGCAGGAGAAGTGATTCCTCACTTCATATGACCTGACTTCAGGTGTGCATTCACCTGTGCATTTATGGAACGTAAACAAACTCTGCAGCAAAATGGAAAACCTATGAAGAAGGACAGAAGTACCTGTTCTGTTTCTGAGACTGAAAAGACATGCAGAAGAGTATAGCATTTAAACAAGCTGAAGAAATAAATTTGGAGTGCAGGTATATTTTCAAAAGCAAAAAATCCAACCTCCCTTAGAAACGGTGGTCTTTGATCTCTGTGGCTTTTTGAGTAATGCCTCGTTGCTTTTAAAACAGCTAAGATTCATCATACATCAGATAGTTAAAAAATCTTGTTTGAGATCAGGAAAGGGACTGTAAGAAGTGACTCTCCTTGAGTTCCATGGTTTTTTTATGAGTACATTTATCAAGGAGGTAATGGACAGAGAGATGCATTTAACACTGATGCTATTCATCAGCAACACATCTCTGAATTTTAATTAGTTCTTCCTAAGCTTTAGGAGCCGCCTGTTTTGTTCCCATCAAGTACCCTATCCTTTCTCTATTCGAGCTCTGTTGCTCCCATCAAGGACCACTGCTTGTGTCCTGAGCTCCTGGGAAGGTTCTCGTGTATCTCCATGGGTTTATGGAGCTGCATCCATACTGCTTCAGGTTCACAGAATCATAGAATGGTTTGGGTTGGAAGGGACCTTAAAGATCATCTACTTCCAATCTCCCATGAACTGGCACGGAGACCTCCCAGTAAACCAGGTTGCTCTGAGCCCCATTCACCCTGGTCTTGAACACCTCCAGGTTTAGGTAGTCCACAGCTTCTGTGGGCAACATGCTCCAGTGCCTCACCACCCTCACAGCAAAGAATGTCTTCCTAAAACCCAATCTAAACCTACCCTCCTTCATCTTAAAGTCATTCCCCCTTGTCCTGTCACTACATGCCCTTGTAAAAAGTCCCTCTCTAAGGGAGAGGCTTTCTAGCAGGCCCCCTTCAGGTACTGGAAGGCTACTGTAAGGTCTCCTCGGACCTTTCTCTTCTCCAGGCTGAACAACCTCAGCTCTCTCAGCCTGCTTCATAGAAGAGGTGCTCCAGTCTTGTGATTAACTTAGTGGCCCTCCTCTGGGCTTGCTCCAACAGATCAACACCTTTCTCGTGTTGTGGGCCGCAGATGTGACTGCAGTGCTCCAGGTGGAGTTTCACAAGAGCAGAGTAGAGGGGCAGTGGCCTGCTGGTCACTCTTCTTTTGATGCAGTTCAGAATGTGGTTGGCTTTCTGGGCTGCAAGCACACATTGCCCAGTCATACAGACACCATCAAGTCTTTCTCCCCTGGGCTAGTCTTCATCTATTCTCCTCCCAGCCTTGTACTTGTGCTTGGGATTATCCTGACCCACATGCAAGATGTTGGACACAGCTTTGTTGAACTTCATGAGGTTCTCACAGGCCCACTTTTCAAACCTGTCCTGGTCTCTTTGGATGGTATCCCTTTCCTCCAGTGTGTCAACTGAACCACACAGCTCAGTATGATCTGTAAACTTGTTGAAGGTGCACTCAATCTCACTGTTCATGTTGCCAACAAAGATGTTAAACAGCATCAGTCCCAGTGCCAACCCCTGAGGAATGCCACTTGTCCCTGCCTTCCACTTGGGCACTGAGCCATAGACTACAACTCTTGAGTGCATCTGTCCAGCCAATTTTTTATCCACTAAGTGGTCCATCCATCAAATCCATGTATCTCAAGTTTAGAGAAAAGAATATTTTGCTGTACAGTGTCAAATGCTTTGCACAAGTCCAGGTAGATGACATCTATTGCTCTTCCCTCCTCCATCACTGCTGTAAACCCATTGCTGAAGGCCACCAAATTTTTCAGGCATGATTTGCCCTTAGTGAAGCCATGGTGGTTGTCACCAACCACCTCATTATACTCCATGTGCCTTAGCATATGGCATTTCCAGGAGGATCTGCTCCATGATCTTGCCAGGCACCGAATTGAGGTTAGGGTAGTGATGGAAAGTTTGTAAATTTTACGTTTAGGCTTTCAATGCTGCTCCTCTAAGCACTTTAAAAATTGGATATCTGCCATTTCATACGTGTTGGTTTAAGAAATCCCACAAGAGATTTTTATTTTTATGGTGGTCCAAAACCTGAGCTGTCTCTAGCTCTCTGACCTTCTTCCTTGTTGATTGGTAGTCATCTTAATACAGCATTGACTAGAAAATACTTGAGGCAGACACTTGATTTCTTACACATGCTCCATAGATGCATGCTATTAGGAATAGCAGTAGTGGTGCTCTAACCAGTAGTTGTGCCATTTCCTAATAAACTTAAGCATTTAATGAAAGAAAGGCCTTGCAGGTAGTGTTCTTTCAAAATTAGGTACTGTTTTTCTATAACGTGCCAGTGATCTGGGAGAAAATCCCTTAGTGTCTGCAGTTATCCTCTGTAATATATATAATACTTTTATTTTAACATACCTCAGCATTTTAAGTGCAGCTGCATTCACAAGAATGCTTCTAGGCTTGCCTGCAGATCAAAGTTTCAGTTACTCTGTGAAAACTGAGTGGGGGGAATTTAACAATATTTTGTTATCTGATTTTTGACTTCTTGCCAAAGAATAGTGCCACTAGGGCACTCACTGCTGTTTATATGATTTTCATTGACTCCAATGGGCATTGAATCAGGCCTTATAAGCACAATTTCCTCATTGTTAGCAGCTGTTCATTGCTTAGCTTTTCTTGAGCCACTATTCAGCCAGCCATCTGTGATCTGGGACTTCTCAGACTGCAAGAAAATCATTAGCTGTTCCATTTTGGCAGGAGAATATTGTAACTTATCTTAGGGATGTATTTGTACAAGGAGTAATAATGTTTTTCCCCAATAGCTATTGCTTGTTCCTTGGCCATCTGTGGTTCTAACACACAAATGTTACATAATAAATACAGTAACAGAACCAGTGCTTTTTACATTCAAATGTATGTTTTTTCTCCAGGATGCTGAGATATTAAGTCTGTTAGCAGGAAACTGTCCATATTATCAGTATACATACTTGTTTATCAATCTCTGACACTGGTCAGTCTACAGAGAATGTAGTAAAAGCTTAAAAAATGACAAAAATAAGTCCTTGTCTTGGAGAGCTTGAACAGTGAGTTATGACACCAAATCATGACTGAGTTTGGGATGCAGCTGGATTAAAGCGTATAAAAGAAGCATTGAATGCACATTACATTAAATGTTTATACGGCTTAGAATAGCCATTTAGAGCTAGAGCTATTGTCCTATAATAGTTCTCCAGAAGGAAACAACTGTGGAAGTGGAAGTGGAGGTCTGTACTTATAAGTTAGCATTTCAGTTCAACTGTTGAATGTTATCCTAGATGGATAGATTCCTTCCAAGGTACACCTGCTCCTACATTATCCTTCTTGCTGGAATAATTTGCAAATTCCTGATAACAAGTATTTCCCTTAAAACCAAGCCCCATTTTCTAAGAAGGTTTAAAGGAATGTAGGAAGGGTCAGAATGAAGGAATGAAAGATTGTTTATGTAAGTGTGCCCACTTCAAGGGAAGGATTCATGAGCCCAAGATAATAAGTGAAACATGCAGTGCTTGCTAGGAGGGAAACGATCTTTTGGTTTAGAAATATTTTACCTGTATTTATAATAATTCCTGGGCTAAAAGCCACTCCTAATTTTGCTCATGTGATAAAGTAAATGACAGCAACCCCCCATTTGGCTTCTGGAGAGTGGCCTGCTGTACTTGATGTACTGTTAGCCACATTCTTAGTAGATACTGGAGATGCACATCTCTGGCATTGAATGGGGAAAATCTGAGCTTTCTCCGGTTTCTGAATTGAGCTCCTTTCACTTTCAAGTGTTAATCTAAAACCAGGGAAATTGATTTCACTGTAGCTGCTGAAGCTTGACTACTCATTTACATGAACAAGAACTATAGAAATTAGGTTGGGGGGAGGAGGGGAAGGCAATGGGATTTCCCTCACTTTCTAAAACCAGGATTTCACTGTACCCAAATTCTCCTTCCAACATAGAGCATTATTCCCCCGTGATAAGAAAAAAAATTACAGCATTTCATCAGCTTCCCAGATTATGGGAACTTACCAAGTTTCAAAAAGAGTTTTCTGGATGCCAAAATAAATACCTGACTTCACTATGCCCTCGGAGGAGAACCTTTTGAGCCCTCCCGCAGGAGGAGGGAGGGTCTTCACACTGTACTAGGATCTATATTGACTCTCTGAATCCATCAGCAAAGTTCCACAGAGAGATAATATGCAGGATTGTACCTTGCTCTGGGAACTGCCAAGAGAAACACAGAGGTTCCGTCCTATAAAGAAGACATGAGACACAAGTTCTCTCTTTCTCAGCCAGTTTAGCAGTTCAGAGAGTATTTCCTTCATCTGGCAACAGGGAGGGCAGGGAAGGAATATTCATGCACCCTTCAAATCTTGTATTAAAAGGGTTTAAAATAATGAAATAAGTTTTCCCTGTAGTCAGGCTTTGTTTGTCAAATTGTGAAGTCTACATAGTAAACCATATGAAAATGTAATAAATCTTCTACATATTTAGCAGATGTTGGTGGATTTATCCACAATAGGAAGTTATATATCAAACTGTACAATTTAGGGCCTGTTTTGTGTACTCCATGAATCCCAGACACGTTTAATATCTCTCCCTCTGAGGTTTAACAGTGTATAAATAACATTTAATAAACAACCTTTAACTTTAAACAAATGCATTCAGATAGATGATGTCTGCTCAGATCTCATATTTTAAGAATGCTCATAAATACTGGTCAGGACTGATTAAATCTAGCAATATGTCTTTAATTTACATGCATTCAGCATCATTTTCAGTGTCCCATTAAAGGATGCATTACTTTTTTAATGAACTATTGTTTCAAAGGTGGGCAATTTTGCCATCTTGATTTGCAGAGAATTTAAAGTTGGGACATTAAATTCTGGTCCAAGAGCTAATATTTTTTCCCTTAAATGTATTCAGAGAAATAGTTTATGTTATTATGGTGGAAAAACAATGTCTCAGTGCTTTCATTCCTCTGATTTTGATGGCCTATGAGCATGGTACTTTAATGCAAACTTGTAGCATATGCACCTGAATCTTAAGCTACTTTCCAACCCGAAAAATAAAAAAAAAAAATCCAAAACAATATATCCCTTTACCTCCTGCAGTGATTGAGTTATTTTTGGATTTGAAGCTTCAAGGTATGCAGCAATTCTTACTTCCTTAAATTTCATGATTAATTTTTTGATGGTGGTAAATGGTGATCTGAGAACAAAACAAGGAAGATATAAGAACCCAGAAGACAAATATATGTGATACAGGAAAATATGGAAGACAGATTAGCAGGTTTATAACAAAAATACCGAAGCAACCAACCAAGGAAGTGAAAACTGCAAATGGCTGTGTTAAGCAGATTGCTGATGGGCTTTTTATTCTTCGAGTGTCCAGTATTAGCCATTTTCTCTGGGTTACCATAATGTCCCTCCTAATGAGACTTAGCTAAGGAGGTCCGTAGGATTGAGAAGCTAGTTGTGGTAAGGCACAAGGAGTAAGAAAATCAGCCTTTCTCTCCTTTGGTCTTTTTGGTATGGGTTCCCATCCCCTCAGTATGTTTTCTACTCTTCCATAATTTTTAATGTTTTCTAGAATGGAGCTCTCACCATTGACTTTGAGAGATTTTTGGATGCTCAGCAGATGTTAACATTTGACTTTGGGTAGCACTGCTTGGTGTCAGGAGCCTGCTCAGAATAGGTGGGGATGAAGGTGGGGCTGATCTATAACTAAAACTTGAGCTATTGGAGATACTAACTCCAGCCTCTGTGAGTGTTGGATTGTGATTTCTTGATTGCAGTCAAGGGGACTGCAATGTCTGGAGATTTTGCTGTAGCTCACCTCAGAATACAGATGTCTTCTTCAGCATCACTCCAATGTGCATACAAGGACATTAGGAGTATCTTTGCTTATAATTTGTGTTTCTTAATGTGCAGTGTTTTTTGTGTGTTCATATGAGAACGGGTTTGTTAGTATTTTGGTTAGATTACCTATAGTAATACTCTGTAGTTCAAAGAGGCAGATATATAGCTGACATACAGTACCTCTCAAAAGCACAGATTTATGATCATTTTCCTTATTCCACATACTGTCTATCTCTTATTGCTAACAAGATTATTAATGGAAGTATAAACTGGAGAGCCCAGAGGGTGTCAAGGCAGTTATACTTTACATATTCTGCTCTTTAATGGTAAAGGCAAAACGTCTATTACATGTTTAAAACTGCACCAGTTGCACAGGAAAATGAGACTGTTCTGAGTTTCATTTCATATTATCCACTGCCTGCTTTGCACAGAGCTGAATAGGTGATTGGGTAGGGAGTGGAGATTTTTCTTGTCTCTAAACTGCCTATTCCTTGAGAAGAAAATTGAAGGTAATAATTTTTGGTGGTCCTTTTTTGGTGAAAAGTCCTTTGCCCAGAAATAGCAGCAAAGTGTTACTAAGTGCTCTACTTCGTCTCTTTTGGTTGAAAACCCCAGAGGAGCTTTCTGGGACTAGTTCTCCAGAGATGGGTGAATAAAGCAGTGCTCTAAAACAGTTTGCTCTTGGAATTGAGAGCACTTTATTGGCAGGTACAAACATCAACACCACTGTAAGTGAAATCGGTTAATAAGCTTTCATATAGGGTGAATTGGTAGACACTCCACAATTTGTTGCTCTGCTGGCTTTATTCAAGTTGAGGTGACATTACCTGACGGAGAGAAATCAACAGACCCTTTGAGTCCATCTTCAATTTAGAACTTCAGCGAACAGACTGGGTGCATGAATTATGAAGTTCCTACAACCAGTGTTGCTGGAGTGAAATCTGGGATTTCCTGCATTAGTTGTCAAATCATAAAAACGGCACAGTGGGAATTCTAAATGTTTTGTATAACCATGAAACATTAACTTTTCAATCCATTTAATATTTTTAGCTTCTTTTCCTCATTTTAATTTTTAGTGAGATAAAAAATTCTGTGTTATAGCAAAACATTGACACGTGTAATAATTTGGAAATGAAACATTTCAGCATTTCTGAAATGAATGACTATGGATAGAAAATGTTGAAATAAAACCTTACATTGTTTAAAACATTTTTTCTGTTCTTCCTGACCAAACATTTTTATTAGATGTGACTTGAAATGCAAATAGTGCTATATTTGGCCTGCCTCTCTCCTCCTTATCCCCCTGCCCCTCTTTCCCCTGAAGTTGTAGGTTTTGGCTAATTTTAGCTGTTTATGAGAAGGAAAAAAAAAGGCCAAGTTTGGCTGTACTCTTCGCTTACTTTTATAAATTTTGTCTTCACTGCTAAATTAAGTTTTATAGGATTCCCAATTGTGTCTTCCACTCCTCAGATCATTAGAGGTCAAGGAACAGTATGTAGGCAGGGGAAAGCAAAACTAGTTAAGAGGACTAAATGTAGACTAGTCATGTGGATTTTATGTCTATTGTGAAAGACCTGAAATATTTCACCCCAGTGGAATATTGGCTGGGTTCAGGCGTATTGCTGAGTTACCACAGCTGGAAGAGTTATTGCACGTTAACCGAGCAGCGGAAAGTAGTCAACTGATCTGCTAGCTTGGGGCAAGCCCGAGGTGAGACAAATTTGTCTGAGTGTCTTTCAGTGAGGGTTATGCTAATGGTTCTACCTCCTGTTCCTGGCAAGCATGCTCAGTTGATATCACTGCATCCTAATAATCAGAGAGAAGGATCTTTCCAGCGGTGAAACACACCATGGCCCTTCGGTACAATGTGGATAAAGGCCACCACGACAACCTATTGGCAAGGTTTGAAATGAACACAAAGGGTGTGTTTTTCAAGTGTGCTTTTTTGTTCAATATGTCAGCTAGCTCTAAGTAAAAATCAAGCCCCCCTGTAGCAACGGTGAGCAGGGCAGATCAAGAAAGGGAGTTAAAAGAAATATTAATTTATTTAGTGACACCAAGGATTCAAGAAGCATTTTCAGCAATCACCTTTCTTCTGTGTGTTCATAACCTGTCTTGCTGAATACAGGTCCTAGCTTGAGCCCTAACAGCTGTAAAAAGGCAAATGGTTGTGCATGAGGCATCTTGATCAGCTCCCAGCTGGCTGCTGCTGTTCTCCCCATCCCCCTCCAAATTACCAGGGTTACCGCCTGGCTCAGAGTTGTTCAGGGTTACGTCTGCAAGCGTCACCTCTGCAACTGTAATACAGATAAGAATTTACCAAGAATCTTGAGAGACATTCCCTGGCCTGAAGTGCTCGGAGGCATATGACAGCAGGATCCAGAGTTGTGCTACCAGCGACACAAACAAACACAGTCTTGTCTAAGCGGTTGTGTTGCTTCGTCAGACCTGGCCAACTGATGATATCGCCTGTCCTTCTGGACTCCACAGAGAGCTCTGGCTGGGAATGGTTTAATGCAAAAATTTTTTAAATGCTTCTCTTCTCTTTGCTGAGGTCGTGCTTTGCAGATGCAAGGGAAGAAGGAAGTCAGTGTCCCCAAAAACGAGTCTTAGGAAGCTGCTAGGTCAAACTGAAAAAAAGAAAACTAGTCTTAACTTTATATCCTCTACATTTTCCCTAGCAAATGTGTGTCTGCTTTATAACATCCTTACCTGGAGGCCTGTCTGATGGCTGCCATTTAAGTGAACTACTTCTGGTTGTGGCTGTCACTAGGCTGCATGCAGAGGTGCTTAAGCTTGAGAGCAGCTCTGCCTCTGCCGTAATTTGCCTCCTTTCAAAGAGTTTCTGCTAGTTTACATACCATTTTCTCCAGGTCTGATTCTACCAGGAGAAAGGAAGGAATTGAGGAAGATTAAAAGATGTTCCCTCTATCATACCAAAAAGGATACTGTGAAGGATATGGACTGTCAGCTCTGGCACGCTCCTGCCTTGCTGAAGTGGATGAACAGGGGACCTGTGTGCAGCAGGAAAATGGAGACTGAGGTCATAAAATCACATATCCACAATGGGGATAATTCATGCTCAAATGCTTGGTCATCTGAACGCAGGTAGAAGAGGAGCTAGCTGAGAAAACCTGAGAAAGGGAGTAGGTTTGGCATCACAGTGTTGCCAGCTGCCTACTACTGAGGCTCTGTAGCACCTCTGTGGCTAAGGAAATGTACAGGCATCCTTGGATCCCAAGGTCGGGGTTCCAAGGACTCTTTTTACACCAGACTGCAAAGCCTTTATCCATTTTGTGCAGGATTGTTTTTGTTCTCCTGGCTGGTGATTCTATTCCTAAAGTAATTTAGATAAATGAATATGTTTACTGTAACTAAGGTTCCCAGTTGGGCTTCTCATTTAAGCAGCAAGATGGTTGAGGGAATTAAATTATGAATTGGAAACTCCTCTGTCCTAACGTTGCTCTGTAGAGTGATTCATGCCCCAAGCAGGGCCTGTTCACTCAGCCCAACGTTTCCAGACTCAGGTGCGTAAAGATAGGTACTTGAACTTGTATTTAGGCACTCACATGAATGTTGTTTACTTTGCAGAGGTGCAGCTTCCCGAGAAAGGAAGCTGTTTACAAGTATTTGGTCTCTCTGGAAAGGAGCCAAGCTTTAGGCACCGAAGCAGAGAAGAAAAATCTTTATCCTTTGAGGGGGGCACAGCTCACTTATGTGAAAATAGCAATAATATGTTGTTATATCACAGGAGAAAAGTGAGGCTGAGGTGCTGAAGTTGGCATCGGAGTGGCATTTTTGACATGACAAAACTTCTGGTGCATATGGACTTGATGTCAGAGCTCACAGGACAGAGAGCATACCTTTATTATGGAGAAATAACGGAGAAGGGAATGGAAGCAGAAAAAACATAATTTTGATTTTCCTGACTCAATTGTGTGTTTAAATCTCAACCTTAACAGGGGTGCAAAACCCCACCAATTAATAATTTTTTTTTTCCTTTTTCTTTTATATTCTTAGGCAATAAGGGAAATAATAAATAGGCAAATGCAATTTATAAGGAAGGAAAATCTACCAACAGGGTTTACTGAACTGAGCAATTGAATGGTATTTTTCTGGAGTGGTTTTACAGAGTCACTTGAACCCCTCGGTTATGCAGTCTCTAGGTAACTGGAGGCAGGTCTGTTTTCCATAATAGACTGGAACTAAACACACACACATAAAAATCCCCAAACCTTGCTGTATCCATTTCTGGAAAAAGTAATAGAGTCTGTTTAAAACCTTGTGCTTTTTATCCATGTCAAGTGACTTTTAAAGAACTTGGTACATAAAGAAAAGGGAGATTTGCTTGGCAAGTTGTCCCGAATTATAGTTACATCTTGATACAAGGCATGTGCAAGAGAAAATGTATGCTTTACCAGAAGTGCAGAATTCAGAACAAGATGTGAATTTTGTTTGGCTCTGGGACAGAGCTTTGGGGGAAGCGGACAACAAGGGAAGTGTGGTATTAATGAATATAAAGCCTTACATGAAGGGAAGAGAAATGATCCTTGTTATGAGAGGACAGAAAGGTGGCAGAAGGCTGATGAAAGTGGGTACAGCTACGGAAATATGATGGGGAAGTCATAGGAGAGAGCAAAGGAGTTTGTGGAGGGTGCAAGAAGTGTTTATCAAGGAGCAGAGTTTGGTGCTCAGCTTGGTAAAGCTGCAGCAAAGGACTGGAGGGGAGTCAGAGATGGCAGCGAGTCACAGAGGAAGCCCAACTAGAAACAAACTGAAAACTTTTCCTCAAAACAGTGCCAGATGCTTCTGGCAGTCTTGCTGGTTTGTGAATGTTGGAGTTCATGACACTGTTTGCAGTGTCTGTATTTGGATGCAGCTTGGAGAAGGAAAATGCTGCCAGTCTGAAAGACTGTTTATCCTAGACTGGTTGTAGGAGACTGAAAAAGGGGGAGTTTTTACTACCTTTTGCCACAACAGCCAGGATGGGAAAGTTACAGAGAGAAGACTCCCTTGAGAAAAATGAAATTTGGACTCTGTTAGAGATGCAAAAGGCACAGACTGTGTATGTGCAGTAGTTAAAAGTGAAAGGGAAATGCAAGCATGTTTTTACTTCTAGAAAATGCTGCCAGTCTGAAAGACTGTTTATCCTAGACTGGTTGTAGGAGACTGAAAAAGGGGGAGTTTTTACTACCTTTTGCCACAACAGCCAGGATGGGAAAGTTACAGAGAGAAGACTCCCTTGAGAAAAATGAAATTTGGACTCTGTTAGAGATGCAAAAGGCACAGACTGTGTATGTGCAGTAGTTAAAAGTGAAAGGGAAATGCAAGCATGTTTTTACTTCTAATTCAGTCGCTTCTCACTGTAGGCAGGTTGACTAAATGTTGGATAGCTGCATTTCCAACAAGGAGGGAGCTGACACCGTATCTGTTGTACCATCTGTTTACCAGTTACCAGTGTACTGAGGAGAAGCTTCAGAGAGGAGTGGGAAATCTTCCAGAGTTCGCAGTTGTGTTTAACTGCTTGAATGCCAGCGATATGAAGTCAATCTATTGGCAAGCCTCCTGTGTTCTGAGCTAAAACTACTGTGTGTAGCATCTCCTTTTCAACTAGTGCCACTTTGCCAGTCGGGTGCTTCTCCTTGCACATTGCCTTTGGTGGCAAAGGAAACCTGGCTCCTCCTAGCCAGGCTGCACCATGGGAGACACTTCTCTTACCTGTCTTCTAATTTTTTTGTGCACAGAGAGGAGGAAAAAACTCACCTCAATCCTGCTAACAGTGTTACCAGAATAAAAGCTGGAAAGTTATTTTGCTGTAGCTGGTGGTCTACAGGGTGCCTTGCTGTCATAGCCGTGCTGGAATGTCTGTTAACGAACTGCTGCTGTGAAATTACCAAACACACAGTAACTAAAAGCTCAAAAGAAACTAGTGGCAGCAGTTCAGCTGATCATCCTGTTTTCCCTGGTCTGCAGTTTCACTTTCAGATTGAGAAAAGCAACAAAGCTCCTGAAATCATATTTGGACAATTGTGGTTTGGTTTCCCCTCTTGGCTTTTTCCACTTCAAGGGTGACAAAACCAGGTGACTTCAAACAGGCTTGAGTGAAAGCTACAGGCTCTCTCTAACCTTCAAGATTAGAGGTTTCAGTTTCAAAGCTCAGTGTAGAACTAGATACAGAGTAGGAATTTTCTAAGTAAAACTTGTGATGCCGTAGGAGGAATAGCAGAATTAGTTTCAAGCTGATAATGATTCTGAGCCCAGGAAGATGGCAATGACTACCTTTGCTTTCTGAATACTTAATTTCCTTATTAAGTCAGTGCAGCTCAATTATTCTTTGCCTCTGACTCTGAGCATCAAAACTTGAGCAAACTGTCACAGTTAAACTTGTAGGAAATGGTTTGATCTCTCCCAGAACTTTTTAGATATGAAAAAACCTTATCAATTTCCACTGTGGTCAGTTTTCTGTTCTTCATATGACATCTTTATCAGGCTTGGGGCTATGTGCCTTTCCCTTCCCTCCAGCCTAAATTTCCGTAATATTCATTACCTTGGCCTAGAGACATTAATCCACTCTACAGATCAGCTCTGTCCATCTGTCAGGTCCAGCTAATTTCAGACACCTGCAATTCTTCCTCTTATGCATAGTGGGACCCACAGTGAAGAGGACTCATGTGTCTTGCAGTATCCCTGGGGCAGAAATGAGCTTGTTCTGCTTGAAAGCTGCATAGTGGTGGTTAGTGGGCCACTGAGCCCCAAATTAATGCTCTCACATATGCCCCTGAAAGGCAAGGGACATATTTTTTTTTGCTTGACATTAAAATAACAGAGCCAAGCAACTGCTAGTAAACAGGCAGAGTGAAGTGATGTCTATCTGCAGAATAAATTGAACCTCAAGTGGTGGCTGCATGATATAATTTATTTTAATACTTGAAATGATGCTCTGCAACTAGACCTTTTAAGACAAAAGGTATATGTGCATAGCTGTTCCTTAGACTCTGTTTTTCTGTGGAGATAACCTAAGCCGGCTTACAGGTCCTGTCATCTTTGTTTCTTTTCCAGCTATAACTCCTCTGCCACCATGAGAGGCCCTTTTAAAATTACTAGAGCCCTTTGATCTCATATGTATATTGTTGTCTTCTGACAGTCTTAACAACACTTAAATGCTTGCAAAGAAGAGGGTTTTTTCATGCCAGTCTGTTTCCTTCTTGTTTGTTGCTCTTGAAAGTGCTAGTAAGCTAGTATTTATCAAATGAACATCCCCAGGATAAGATTTTTATGCCTGTTTGTCATCAAAAACCCCATTTGTCTTTCAGGTGACCATTAAACAAAGTACTGCATTCACACAGGAGAGCTCCTGTTCCTTCTCGATGACTCCACTAGGAAGGGTTAGGGTTTTGAGGTCCTTGTCCAGAAACAGTAGCCCAGAGCTCCTGAGTCTCTCCTGTCCCGAAGGCACATCATTTTGTTGGCCATGCTGTGTTTCACTATGGAGTTTGTATAGCCAATTCCTCTGTACCACTCGGCAAAATGGCTTGCTTTTCTGTTTTTTTTTTTCCTCCAAGAGAGAAGTAAAGGAAAAACAAAAGCCTGACAGGAATCTGTATCGCGAGCAGGTTTGCTCTGCACTGTATGCCAGTCCTGCAAGGCATGAGGGCTTTGAATCAGTCTCCCATCAGCTAAGTCTGTTTTCATTTCCTCAAGGAACCACCTGAGTAGTTGGGTTCTGAGATGGAGGCCTTTGCTCTTGCCAGCCTGGAAAGACAGCAGCATTTGTTGCAGGCTCTTGGCTTTCATTCCTGGCCTACCCTGCAATAACCAAGGATTTTGTGTGTGTGATGTGTGTAACTGCTCCAGCATCTGGAGTTGCCCCATCAAACCCCTCACTGCCAGCCACTGAGGCATGCCAATTGAGAACTCAGCCAACAGAAAAGCCGCTTATAGTTGTAGCTGTGAAAAAACCCTGTTGTTTGGTTATGGTCATATACATATGACTTCCTAGTTGGTGTATATATTATGGAAGAGGATGGTTAATGGCTTTCTTCTCTTCTCTGTATGCTTTTAATGTAGATTTACATTTCATTATACAAGAGACCTGGAGCCAGTTCCTCAGCAAGTAGCCCACCTGTACCCTCCGAATCTTCAACTGACTGGAGAGGTAGTCTCTGTGTCTATGTGCAGCTGCCATGGTAAATGGCTTAAGATGTATGTACTCATGTCATTTGGTGTTTTGCACATTGATGAAGCTGCAAAACTTATCTTTAGGGCCTACTTTACATAGCTGGCTGTTTCTGTTCTGATTTTTTACACATGTGCACATTATTGAACAAAATAGCAAAGGAGACTTGACCCCCTAGTCACAGCCTTCTTGTGGTGCCAGGCACATCTCCAGGTGCTTGCTTTCCCATTCCCCACTCCCCAAAGCTGGAGGCTGCCCTGATGTGAGAGTTGTTCTCGCGTGTGGCGTGGCCATGCCAGGGTACACAGGAGGGGCTGTGCCCTGCAGCGGCTCAGCCCTCCTGCACCCCGTCTGCTGCTCAGGCATGTTTTTTTTTTTGGCAAGGCCTCCGGACAAGGCTTTGGGGACAGGTGAAAGTGTCCACAGGGTGATGGGTGCCCGGCCGGCCGAGGCATGGGCTGCGCAGAGGCAGCGGCTGCGGGTCTGACGCAAGCCCTTGTGTTGCTCTCCTCCCCTCCCCCTGTCCGCGCTGCTTCCCCTCGTTACGGCAGGGTGGTTTGATTCATGAGCTTTCTCTCAGCTCGCTGCTGCGCTGGGTGACTCAGAGCACAGGCTCTGTGCAGGCTTCGTTAGCGGAGATTAACGTCAGCACGCACCTTTTGTTTGTATGAGGTTCTTCTCCTCTCGCCACTTCCCCTCCCCAAGCTGCCTGCCTTGTGGCTGCTTGCAGAGCGAGCATCGATTGACAGACCCATGTATGCGTCCTTGCCCTGTCTCTGGTTGCCACCAGAGTGGGCAGGTTTCCAGAGATGCGGTTCAAGTGCCACCAGCTACCTGTGATTGAATCTGGAGTGCAGGCTTAGACGTAAGCTGAAACCTTCTTCATCGTCCTGTTATGGATCTGCAATTATGTTCGGCCTCTGTGGAGCAAAGAAAATGCTGTTGTTTGGAAAGGGTTTTTTTTCAGGGTACTCTTGTGTGGGGGTACGGCAATAAAGGTGTCACAATTGGTTAAGCAAAAAGCTTCAAATTGTAACACCATGTAATGTAAAAATGCCAGTCAGCAACTGCCAGTGTTGTAAGAGGAGACCCACAGGGACCCAATATGTTTCCTTGATGTTGGGGACAGGTGTTTAACGAGGTTTTTGCCACTGCTCAAATCCTTCTAATTTGTTGAAGTTTCTTCCTGTAGTAGAGGCCATTTGTAATGATGCAGAGGAGGAAGAGCTCTGTTTTTTCTTCCTTGTGCAAAGTGGTAAGAGGAAGAAGAGAGGAATGGCTAAATTTTCTAAATCTGGCCTAGCAGACTGCCACTGAATGCTGCTGTCACACCAAGGTGCTTTGGCATTTTGTAGCCAAGGTGTTACTTGTCTTAATCCAGCTCTGATTAGCCCTTCCTTAGCAGTAGAAATATTGTGGCTCCTTGAGTCCTCTTGGTCTGTCTCAGCCCTTGGATGGGGTGGGAAATATAACTGGAGCTGCAGCTGATGGTTTGCCGTCAGTGAAGCTGCTTAGGGCAACCACACTGTGCTGGAAAGGAGCAGTAGAAGCAAAATGATCCCTAGCCATTGCTTTAGCTCTCTCTGAACTGCCAATCCAACGCTTCCATTACTGCTAACATTCATGTTAAAAAAAAACCCCAAACCAAAAAAAACCTACAGAAATCAGAAATAGAAAAAATATATGCTGTACCAAGTAAAACAAGAAACGGGATACTGCAGGGAGTAGGTGAGACACAGTCCTGCTGTAATGCATGACGTGTTTGAACAACCAGAAGAAATATTACTACATAGCAATCCACAAGGAGCAAGGTGAGCATCCTGTGATAGCAATGCAGACTGCTTCAGCAGTGGGTTTAAAACATAAACTGAGAGCAAGAGAGAGAACAGGTCAATAGGGCTGTGCGGTAGAAGTTCAGATGTGTAAAGAAACCAGACCTGCTTACACCACATCAGAGAGAAATTTGGATAGAAATGAGAAATTGAGACTGAATATTACACCTCAAAACCAGTTGACAGGCATTGAGTTCAGTAAGCTGCTTGACCACTAAGTCAAAATAAGCATAGTAGGAAATATATGTGTATATTATCACATGGAGAAATGCAGACCCACAAGCTGCCTCAAAATCAAACAATACCTTTAGATGGCCTCTAAAAGGACAAAGCAAATAAAGCTTATGTAAATAAGAAGGACAAAGAAATCTAGACTTCTGAGAAGGTTTTGAAATCACCACCAGAATGCTGCCTTATGCCACAGGGCTTTTGTGCTTCACAGGGACATTTACCAAATCACCAACACTATAAGAAGGCTATATTCATTCTCTAATATGTGTAAAACAAACAGAATAGCTTCTTGAATCTTTTGTCCCCTAAATGCAGGGTGAGGTGGTTAAAGCACAAGGATTTCTGATAAGTGTTTATGTAGTTGCCTGGTTCTGATGCTGTATTTCAGTTGTAGGTGTTCTTTCCTTAGCAGTATCAAATTCTTTAATAACTAAGAATTTACTCTTTCAGTCTGAAAATTGAAAGGGTAGGAAAACGCAGGGAGAATAAATGCATAAAAGCCTTCTATTCTATTTTTGTTTCCATTGAACTTTTCAAATCAATTTGCAAACAGATTTCCCAGCAATTTTTTGGTGGAAGTTTTAGCCTGTTCTTCTGAGAAGCAGCATGGATGTAATCATAGGGGTGAGACACAACCTGCCTCTAGATTTCTCAGTAGGAATATTTTACCAGCTGCAGAGATTTGTTCTTCAAGATTTTTGATAACTTGACTTTTCCAAAGACTTCCTGGAATCAAGAATTTCCATGCGGCTTTCTCTCTCGTTCTTTAAAGAAAGTGAAAAAACCCCCAAATGACTTTTTGCAAACCGTTATGTTTATATAGAAACACATGCAAATAAGATGTGAATGTCCTCTAAAGCCTCAGAACACACTACAAGTAAAAAAAAGTAAATAGCAAAACATTCCTAGGGACAGCTGCATAGAGTGAAAGCAATGAAATAAAAGCCGGTGACATTTCTTTGATGCCTTTTTGTAGCATAATGGGATAGTTCAGGTGGGAAGGGACTTCAATAGGTCCCTAGTCCAACTTCTGCTCAAAGCAGGGTCAGCTCTCAAGTGAGACCAGATTACTCCAGGCTCTGTCCAGTGACTGCACAACCCCTCTGGACAATTTGTTCCCATATTAAGGCATTGCCTGTTTAGCTATCTTGCTCAAAGGCAGCTTTTTCTTCCAGGTGGAAAAAAAAAAATTGATATATTCTAATGAAAATGTGGCAGTTCCCCCTGGAAAAACTCTAGGGGAACAACACAGCACAGCAACATAGCTGCTCTAAGCTAAATCAGTGGCTGTGGCATTGGTAGAACATGGGAACAGACTTGTTGAACCTGGCTATAAAAATATGAGTGTTATGTAGTCTCATGGAGAAATGTGGTATTTGATTACCAGTTGTAATTGGTGCCTTTTATTTTGAACCTCTGTGGATATTCAAGTAGAGCTTCAGACTCCGTTATCATTTGAACCAACCTTTCCATGACTTGTTTTTGTGGGCTTCTTCAAACTGGCCTGTAGATCCATGCACCACAGTTTAAAAGTACTGCTAGGAGCCTTCACCAGTTTTTATGTATTTCTTCTCCTGATGTGTGACTCATCTGTAAATACAGGGAAATATTTGTACTGTCACCCCCTATTGTTAACACTAAATAATCCAACTTTTTGCATAAGGGAAATACAGAATTTTCTGACTCCTGCCCCAAGTCAATAACTTCCATTTCTTCTGTGGCAATTCTTGAGAAAGACATTCAGAGCTGGCTTGCAGTCATCAAATGGTCCTTCACGTGTATTAGCAATATTTTGTACTGTAAAACTGTCTTTGCTGTGAAAACTTACAACTAAGATTGAATTTTCAGTTCTGTAAACACAGTTGGTCTTCCCAGGATAATTTGCTAATTCCAAATACCTATTTTCTGTGGTAAATAAAGTGATTTTGAAAATTCTGATGAAAATATTCCCTGTTTTCTTTGCTTGTTTTTCTCCTCAGGAGTTTGTTTTGACAAAATGCTACATGAAATACTTCATAATATTAAAACCTAAAAGGAATCAGTAATAAATTCAAAAGTCTGTGCTTATTAAAATGAAGCATTTAATTTTCACAAAATGCAAACAAGGTAACTGTAAAATGTTTCAAGCTTTAATTTCCTGGTAGGAAAAGCTTCTGCACCAAGAGAATGAAATGCTGCCAAATCTGTGGTAGATTTTATTGGGACATACACAGAGGTGCCAGAAACTTGGTAGAAGCATCAGGGAATGCACTGAAATGAGTTAATGCTTGTAGGGTTTTGTTGGTATTCTTTACTTCTAAGCTAAAACTCTTTTCTCTGTTTCTCCATTCATGATTTATATGTTTTTTCTCTCTCAGATGCTTACTGTATTTTTCTGGAAAGGAAGCAAGAACAGGAAGCAAGTGCCTGAAAATTCTGGTTAGTAGGGGTTGTGAGGCAAAGAAAATTTAGGTGATGTGGAATTCTTTAGGGATATGTTTCTTTTGAAATTATGAAAATCAGATGGCAGAGTCAATTGACCCGATTGGGAATATGGCAATATGCCTAATGGTAGAAAACAAATACTCTATTAGTACTTGTACTGCCCCCTCCACTCTCATTGCTCAGTAGAAGAAATTTGATGGCAGTAAGATTAATAAAAACATTAGTCTTCTGGATTTTATACCATGACTGCTTGAACATTGTTAATAAAATATTTGTTTATCTTTAAAAATCTGTTACCTCTGACTGAAACTCAAATGAAAGCTCAAAGTCAAATTCACAACAAGTTGTGATGCAATGTGTGATGAAATTCAGCTCTGGGAGAAGAATTTAAAAATTGAAAGTTATTAAAACCTGAGAACTTATATAATCTGAAAATAAGTTCTGTAATGTGGATCAAGTCCTAGCTCTTTTTCCAAATGTATTAGGGCAATGCATTTGTAAGCTGGTTCATCCACATGCACTATGAACCAGTAAGGGTGAATTTCGTAAAAGTTTATCTGTCCAGCTGTTACCCGTCCTCTACCAAAAGGCTGTAGTCTCCAGAGCTGTCTTTTTGTTAGTATCGCACTTTCAAACAATCATGAAAGTCTTTGGAAATTCTGTTTACGGTGCAGTCTTCAGTGTCCCAAACAGATCTGAACCTGCATAGATTAGCATTCCCAGGTACTGAGCATCTAATGCCTCTGAAGGGGAGAGCTTACGAATGCTTACTGAATGTTTTGTAGCAGCAATCTGGTTACATACTGCTGAAAGTGAATCATTGGCTTTCTCTAAAGTAAAGCTAGTTTCTCAAATTATTTATGAAAAGTTACCTCTCTGAGAAATAACCAAGCACAAAATTTGTCTCAGTCTGACATAACAACTCCATTAAATTCTTCTTTGTTGTTTCAGAAGAATTAGAAGAAAGCTTTCATAAATATCTCGGTTTAATCATACAAATGTAGAAAGTTAGAAATTTTTTGAGCAATTTGTCACTAAACTTCCTTGAACAGTGGATTGCTCTGAAATCTGAACATTTCATTTGAGAAATGAGAAAATGTGAATGTATGTGGCAGCACATTGCAGGAGAGGAGAGGGTAGACAGGAAATGAAAAAACCAACTGGTGGGGGTCACTTGAAAAACATCCAGACCATCTTGATTTTGAACCTGGAACAGATGTAGGTGCAGTTGCAGCATATAGTGATAGACAGAAGGAACTGCATGTGGGACTTTTACTTTGAGGGACTGAGAATATCAGTGAGCTGTGCCGTGATGTATAAAACTTAAATCACGTTTTTCTTCTTGTCTTTATTTCTGCTTCTTTATTATCCTTTTTACCTCAGCAACAGTAATTTTTTCTTCTATTTTTAGTAGAGGCCTAGTTGGAGGGTGTGGGCAGTAGAAATCTACTTGGAAGGGCTGATTTGAAGGGGCTGCATTGTTGAAGAAAGGTGTATTCAAGTTTGTCAGAGATATAAAGAGACTGATTTAAGCACTTCTATGGCTTTCTAAAGTACACCTTTTATGTAATCTTATCATAAAGACTTCTCAGAAGAAAATGGAGGAACTAATGTGCAATAGTACTCTTTATTCCATCTTGTTTCTTGGATATCAAATAACTCAGTTACACCAGCTTAATAAAAGTTTTGAGGAATTTTTTTTGCTTATAACAAAGGTGCTAAACTAGAGAACTCAAAATTCTACCTTATTTTGCAAATATCTTTAAAAAATTGATATTTGAAGATGTTATATTATCTCATGAGAGCTTATGTGGCATTGACTACATTTTACTCAGATTTTATTTGTAATGGTTGTCATTAGTACAGGGTTGTAGGCAGCAGGCTGTTTTTCCTACATGAAGAAACTTTTAGTCCTGGTTAGGTAAATATTTATTTTTCTGTCCTTTATTATATTTATAGAACCAACTCTAAATATATGTTTCTGGCATAAAACTGCCTATACAACACAATCTTCTCTATGTAGGAGGTATAACTGAATATCCCAAAGTTTATTATTAGATCAGTACACAATCAATTTAATTGTATCCTAAAATTTAACAGCATGGCATAAAGAAATAGAAATTCAGGATTTTAAAATGAACTTTCTTTTATTTACTTTTGTAAGTCATGAACAAGAGTTTGCTGATGCTTTTAGAGTATTATTAAAATCTGAAAATGTATTTTTCAGATGTTCCTCTTTGAATTGTATTCTTAGAATACAGGATTTTGCCTGTTTGGATTTCTGTCTCCAAAAATTATTTGCAAGTTACTTCTGATGTTTGCAGGCATATTCCTCTTTCAAAAGAGCTCCTAGCTAGACCTTCTAGTTATTTGAGATATTCAACATTAAAGATATAGGTATGGGTTGCTGTTACCTCTGTGCTTTTGTGGAGCTTAATAGTTACATGTGCATACACAAAATTATTGTTGATTTCCTGCCCTCCTTCAGCGGAATTAAGGAAAGTAATTCTGTCCTTTTTCTATGTTAGATAATTGTGTAATGAGTTGGTGCTATTCTCGATGTACATAGCATGATAAAAAAGCTTTTTTATGTCTTCTAGGAGTAGAATCACAGAATGGATAAGGTTGGAAGAAACTTGCTTTCTGACAGTGAAGCAGATGAATTTTGAGTATGAACATATGCAAGGAGAAGATGTAATTTTACACAATATTTTTACACAGTTACTTTCTGGACCACTGAACAATAAAAGCTGCAAAAGGTGCTTGGCTAAATGAGATTAAGTAGATTGGACTGACAGATGTTAGTAAAGATCATTTATCTCTCACTTTGCAGTTGAAGGCATGGAGTTTCAGAAACGCAGCTTTTGGTTTATAAACCAAATCTTTCAGTTATGTTTTTATATTGGGAACAGATTGGTACAGTAAAAGAAAATGCACTTGACTATCTAATTTAAAATTTGATGTTTCATCTGTAAATACTTTCTGAATAGAAATCTGAAGTCTTAATTTGATTTTTAACTATGTAGATTCATAGATCTAGATAGTTAAAAATCTTCTCTCCTTCAGCTTCTAATCATCATTAGTTCAAGTTAATTATTCCAACTTCATCTGTTTCGAGATAGTTTTGGTATCCTCTTCCTCCACTAATACTTTACTAATACAGCTTAGGTATTGGCAATTTTAACTATATCTAGACAATAAGAAGGGATTTATCCTTTCTGAGGGCACATTTTATCATTATTGATAGCATTTGTTGAAAGCATTAAATTATTATGTTTACGGTTAATAATCAGTGCATTTTTTTTCATCCAGCCTTATTAGTGGCCTCTGTCCTTTACTACTCATTTAGATACTCTGAAATCTTTTGCAAAGTTTTATAGGAAATGGGATAATTTGGCTCACCCTTTCAAATTTTGTCTCTCTGAATGCCAGAGTAAGGAAAACTAAGCACCTAAAACTATGGTACTGGGTTTATATAATGTGTATATATATGTGTGTATATATATATATATATTAATATGTGTATACTGAGTTACTTGCTGGCAGAGCAATCCCATGAAGGCAAGGGAAGCAAGGCATACTATAAACAACTCTACCTTTATTGCCCTGTATTTAAAAAACTCCTTGGAGAGGCATAAATGAATGAAAAGTATCTTGTATGCTTTTCTTTCTAGAAACTGGTGAATTGTTTGAATGTTTTCTGACATAGAGCACAGGTGGTGATTACAGGGCCATTAGGCTGGACAATCTAAAGGCAACATTCTCCCTCCCCAAATATTTTTCCAAGAAGAAAAAAAAAAAATACAAAGAAAAATGGAAAAATCTGGAGTAATTATTTGCTTATTCAGATGAAATTGTAATTATTGAAATTGTAATCTCAAAGCTGAAGGTCAGCTGGTCCAGCCCCTGCTCAACAAGGTGCTACTTGGAAATTATGTTTTGTTGCTCAGAATTCTGTGCATCATTATTTCTACTTAGAAAATACTCACAAAATGATGTGCTACAAATTTTTAACTTTTAAATAATTGCAGATCTTTCTAGTATTGGAGCTCTGATGTATCTGGAGATTTGGGTAATAATAGTGCTGAAAGTATCAAAGGTGTTGATTAGTAAGCAAGAAGAAAGGCTATAGCTGTAGGGCACAGAGTAGTATTTTAACAAATAAATACAAAGAAATGTGTACATTTCAACTCTTATTATAATGTGGTTAATAAGGCATATTATTTACCTACAGAATAAGAAAAGGAAGGTAAGAAAAAAAGAAGTAACTGAAAAATATACATGTTTTAAAATGAAATTACTTTATTTGAAATAGATATCTATTATAGAAAAAATCTGAAAGGCTGACATGTAGAAGTAATATAATCTTTTAAAGTCTAAAAATATATTGCTCTGAGTTATGAAAAAGAATATTTGATTCTCCAGCAAATGCCTCTTTTCTTTTTCTACCAGTCCTGCAGTAAATGTGGTGGGGGTAAAATGTTGTCCTACCCCAAGTCCATTGTTACTATCCCTATTACTTTCATAGTGTTGACCGCTTAGGAAGAGGTCCCCTGGTTACCGCAGGGAGAGGTGCTTGGACGTAGTCATGTATTATTTTCTGTTACCAAGGCGGAATATTTGAGCTGAGGCTATGAGTGTTGTTCTCCTCAACCTCTAGGCTGGGCTTGCTACCTGGTACAGGCTCTGGCCAGCTCCTTTGGAGTCCTACTGACGGGAAGCACTGGTTCCAGGCAGTCAGTCTAGCTCACTTCTTTGCCTTCAGTAGTCCTGCAATGATCTCTTTAGTGCTTCTAAGGGAGCCTGGAAAATGAAAGCTGCTTTCAGAACCTGAGGCTTCTGCAGTTGTTCCTTGACTTCTCTTTTTGTGATCTTAGAAAGGGGGAAGAGGTAAGCAAATGTGATGGGAAAAGTGGACAGAGTCCTCCCTGGATCTGCAATGTTTCTGCTGGAATAGGGGAAGTTGTCATTACTACTGTTTTTGGACTTTTTTCTAACAGTGAAAAAAAGGAGACAGTTCATCTTAACGGACTGTGGAGGACTAGAAGAACAGAGAGAAAGGTGAGGTCTTAGATATGTATTGCTAGCAAAAGAGAGAAGTCTTGGAGGTCAGATGCATAACGTTGAGTATCTTGAAGCCCCATCTGTAAAGTGTGATAGACATACCTGCTTCACTGAAGCACAGTCTGTGTAAAGCTCATTCACATGCAGGATTCAAGTGTTGATATTTTGTTGATGGGGTTGACACAAATCCATGTAGTGAGAGTCCCATTGCTTTCTATAGTAGTAGCTCTATATTCTGAACCTTTGGGAAGGGGAAAGAAAAATGCTTGAAGAAGTTGCCTTATTGTAAATGGAAGATACTTTGTTGGATGATGAGAGAAGGTTAAAGTGAACTAATTTAAACTCGTGGTCTTTTTAGGCTTCTTTTTGGCTGGTTTTCTTTAAAGTGTTAGAAGAATACCTTCCCTTCTCCCTGCAACTCTGAAATAGAAGCATAAGATTACATGAAAGAAAGTAAAAACATGCCTTCCCACAGCAAGGCTTCTACAGTTACAGCATCAGATATTTTATGGTCTCTGATTTCTGGAATGTGTTTCAAAACCCCTCATGCTTTTTTCCTTGTAGATTTCAGTACTCTGTCGTCCATCCTTGGGGAAAGTTTTATCCAGTGTAAAGCTCAGAATAAGCTTGAGTCCTCTAAGTCTTTATGAAAGCAAGCGAGTTTCCTTTTAGCGAATGCTGGAGCTGTGTACTACTCTGTACTGCCATACGTGAAAGCTGGCTGTTTGCCTGGTAATACGATACTCCTGTAAGGATATCCAGTTGCTGGTCCAAGGGAGAAAAACAAGGTCATCAGCCTCTGCCACCACTCCAGAAGGTCAGCTTTATTCACAGGAACAACAGCAGGTTGCTTCAGCTTACTTATGTTAACCACCTTTCCAGTCTTTTCCTTAGTGAAGAGGGCTATTTAAAATTCAATAGAAATCTGCATTCAAAGCAGACAACTAACTTTTTATTGCATAACTTTAAGATATCACTGATCTTTCTCCCTCCCCCACAACGACAGAGCTGTCAAATTGAAAACATTTTCAGCGTAGAGCACAAGCCTACTCCTTTCAAACCTCATCAAAATTAACTTCAGAACACTTTTAGAGGGAGAAAAATGCTGCAGAGAAACAGCTGCAGCGTGCTAGATCCTGCTTTCTTTTGGGGGCCCATGGAACTATCAAAGTTTAGATCTCTTAGAAAGGTAGTGATTATTAAAAAGCAAAATTGAGCACAGCTAACTGTGAAATAACTCTTTCTTGATTGGGCTGTTGATGGAGGTAAGCAGATTTGCAAAGGAGGTTGCTTTACTGCTGGCATAGAATCTTGAAGTGTTCGTGTTATGTGTCTTCTCCAAGAAGAGACAAGTTAGAGCAAAAGTTTCATCTATGATAACAGAAGCGCTGAGGAGAAATGTTCAGGTGTATTGGTCAGTAGGTTACATATGCACGATTCAGATCCCTTGCACAAGTTCCTAGCAACTCAGGTGGAGTTTCCTGAATAAGGACGGATTGTGTTGGTTGAAGTTAAACTACAAAAGGGACAAAATTCTGGCCTTTTTCCATCTCAGCTTAGGCACCATCCTGAGGCTTCACTCATCCAGATCTGTCTCTTGCTCTGAATTACCATCTAGGGTATATTTTCCTTTTGTGTGTACAGCGTACAGAGCCTAATAAAAACTGCCCTTCCTAAATCAGTTGCTTGTGTTTGTTCAGCACTTTCTCTTTTTGGAATGCTCCTTTGCCTTTTCTCTTCCAAAGAATCCCCAGCCAAGAGATGTCCCTCATAGTACTTGTTCATGTCCACTCACATTATTTCCAACAGCACAGCGGATGGTGTTTGCAGTTTCTCTTGCTGTTTCGTGGTGGTTTTCCATAGGTTGTCTGATCTAGAAGGTCTATGAATGGTGCAACCAAAAATGCTTATGAAGGATCCATTTTAGCTGTGAAAGATTTTACTTTTCAAACTACACCCTTCTTAATCCATTCTAAGTCTTATGTCAGTGAAAATTAACTTTTTAAAAAAATACAGGAGTTTGATTTGGGCTTAGAAGAGGATGGCAGCATGGGTTTGAATGGGGAAAGCTAGAAACAGGTGTTTATTTTAAAACAGATCCTTCTTCTGTGAATTAACCCATGACACCTCTGAGTTATAATCTTAACTTTTGGTAGATCTAGTGCTTCTAGAATATTTTTCTTTAGTAGTAACTGCTGGATTAATACCTAAGAACTTAATGCATATTTGCATGGCTGGTGTCTACAAGCAAACATCAAAATGTCAAAATCTAGGTGTATAGCACAGCTATTCTGTAGCTTTCAAAGCCCAAACACTTTTGATGAGTGGAGTCTTGCCCAATATACATTACTAAACATATGTTGGGAGATGGGGAACAGTTCCAATTTTTCATTTGCACTTCTCTCTTTCACCTGTTATTCTAAATCCATCATGGTAAGTGGGGAGCCATTGGGGTGGGGAATCCTGCGTGAAAGGTTTTATATCTTATAAGGCAGTTATTCATTTCATTACAGGTTACATGTTAAAGGACATTGTCTACAGCACAGCAGTGACCGGGAAAAAATTCTCCATCGTGAGGGAAAAAGAATGCTACCCAAATGCCTTCCTAATGAGAGCAAAACAGAGGGAACCTGAGATAAATCCAGAACCTGAATTACAAAGCAGGAGAAACAGTGGGAGAAGTGAAACAACAGCAACATGGCAAGAGGGGGTAGAAACCCTCCCCAGTGCATTTTCCACACAAAACTGTTGAAATCCTGCTTCCTTTCTCGAGATAATGCAACAGCCTTTTTAATGATGGTTGTTGCAGATAATGTGGCAGCCATAATGGAATATAACCCAGGCAGTGAACCACAGAGAGCTTCAAACTTGCTGGAGACTGAGAGAGGAGGGACAAGCACCAGAATGACTGAGAGGATAAGTGGCTTGCTGAAAAGAGCTGAAGGACTTTCAGTAACGAACAGGTAGAAATTGATAGAGAAAAACTGAGGTAAATAATGTGCCCCAAAGGCATTTTAAGAAATTGTTCCTAACAAAGCTTCCAAGACTCACAAGAACTTTTGTGAACCAGAGTGTTCCATGTGCCAATTTATTCAGGAATAGTGTAATATGTTGTAAGTCACCAAAGAATTTTTAAATAATTGGGATTATATCAATCAATGGACATTTCAGGGGGAAAAAAAAGTTGTCTTCTCTGATAAGAGAAGATTTATGCTTGTAGACTTACTTCTGGTCTCATGTCTACCAGGAGGTGTCTCTGGCCCTTTGAACTTTTTTCAGGGCCTTTTTTCCACGGCTATCCTAGTAGTGCCAGAGCTTCTTGCAATCCAGAGTATAGTTTTCCATGCAATGTGATTGTTTTCCATGGCTTCTGATAGGAAATTGGATCTATAGAAAAATCTTTGATGGGACTGGAAACTGGCTTGAAGGTTTAAGATCCTAAGATCTTAGGAATGTTTGTGCTTCAGTCATTCTTACTGTGTATAAAATGGAATGAATGTGCTCCAGCTCACAAAGTGGTAAATAATTCTACTTCATTAATGTGCATATATAGAAACAGCAGAACTGAACAGGTCATAAAATATTCTATTCAATTTTAAAACCGTAAAGAGCAAGGATATAATGTCACAATGCTTTTCTTTTCTATGTATAGCAAATTATGGATTTCATTTCAACTATTCAAGGCACCCCAAAATCTTAAAAGTTTTATTTATTCTTAGCTATACACTCAATTTATTTTGCTGTCCTGAGAATCTGTGAGAATTGGCAGGGCTTTCAGGTAGATGTGAAATACAGATGTTTAGTAGTTCCCAGGATTGGGCCCAGATTTAAAGAATATTAAAAGCAAAATATTTCCAATCACAGGCATTATAGAATGACTATTAGGGTACTAATATTTTGTTTTACTGTATAGAATTAATTTTAGTAACATAGCCTACATTCAAGTTTGAGAACTGGAATATGGGATTAAATTGCATCGTATATGATCTTTGTCAGATGAACTTTGTTGGGAGTTGCTGTGACGTTGTATTCACCCTTCTGCTCAATCCAAATACTAGTCATCATTTCCATAGTGTGTAAATGTTCATCTGGATGATATTTCATTCCTGCCTTATCCCAGTTCATGTTACTACTTTGGGAATATCTATTGTAACTCTTATCCTTCCGCACACTGTGCTGTCGTCACCACTGCTGTGGCTAATCCACCACTGTTTGGCAAGAAAACTGTTTATCCATTCTGCATTAGGGCAGATAGCTGAAGTAAAAGCTGGAGGAGGAGGCAGCCAGTGTAGTACATTGTGTTTGTTCTGCAGTGCATTAACATGCTAGCTGAGCTAACAAGAAGATGACCAAGTGTTTTGGTCGTTAGACTAATTTTGTCATGGGGTTTGATGACATGCTCCCAGATACACTACCAGGATAATGTGATCTGTCAGAAAGCAGTGAAGACTATATCCATGTAGATTCCAGAACTATCCTGCACTTTTTCTATACCTTGTCATGTGGAGAATGACTCACACCTTGACTACTAACCTTGATCAACTTGAATTGCTGTCTTAAAGCATTAATGTTTGTGGCTCAGTGTCTCAATCTTCTCTATTTTTTTGCTATGTTTTTGTTGGTTTTGGCTGCTAATGGCTCGGACAGCAGCCATCTTTTGATACCACAAGCCCCAGTGTTGGATAAGGAAAGAAATAAGCCATGGGCCATCCACCTGAGGAACAACGTGAACAGCATTTCCCCCATAACCTTACTTTTTTAGAATTTATTTTTGTTTAGTTTGGTTTTTTTCACTCTACATTCTCTCAGTGTGTTAGTTTATTTCATTAGCTATTTATTCTAGGAAAAAACCCTACCAAAACCAATTGCTGCATCCACTCTCAAAAAAAAGAGAGAAAAGATAATTGTCAAGGCAAACTTAATCCATCTGCCTCTCCGAAAGTGAAATTAGCAAGAACAAAAGAATGGGCTAAAGCTTGTTGCAACTCATATAACCATTTACTACTTCTTTAAATGCATTAATTCCATTTGATTCTCCTCAGCTAAGAGGTACTCACCATACTCTACCTCCTTGAGTTCTTGCTCATTAGCAAGACATAATAAAGCTGTGTCCTTGTTCAATACTTGTGCATTTGTCAATTTTTTGAATGAGTTTTTCCCCTCAACTAAGTAGTGTCTCCCCCATACAGCTCAACCCTGCGATGAGAATGATTTTGATTCTGCTGTCTTCCAGGTAGCTCTCTGGAAGATGCACCGTATTCCTTCTACCTAAGCATTTCTTATTGTCAAACACGAGGAAGCAAATGGAAGAAAAGCCAAAAAACCCCAAACCACCAAGGTCTTTGGTGATAAAGGCATAGTTGATATTTGGAAATTTAGGAGACAATACTCCTTGCAACTTCAGTTCTACCATCGTGTCTGTGGGCTTGACAGTAGCCTTCATGAGCACACATGCAGTTTTCTTTTCCCCCTGCCTTCTTTCCCCCCCCCATCCCAGAGGCATTCTGTCCTGCCTGGGCAGGAGCCCACCAGCTGGCCCTGCCTCTGCACTGCTAGTGTGCTGCCAGTCCTGGAGTTCATGGTTGAGAGCAGGCAGTGACTGTGCCCAGGAGGCACTGAAAAAGGTTAAACAGCAGGAATAAGCTGAACTTTCATTTTATTTTATTTTACTTTATTTTATTTTATTTTTTTTTGTTCGGTTTGGGGTTTTTGTGGTAACTCTGATAAGGAAAACTGAAATAATTGTAATTTGGGGGAGGATGCAGTCCTTATTTTTTTATTTCCGAGTTACTGATAGAGAATGATGCAAAGAAACATTCAGAAGGAATGTCTAGAGATCTTATTAAAAACTTTCACAAGGTTCCCTGAGCTTAATGATGTGGTCAAAAGATGGTTGTCTACTACTACTCTTAATATGTTCCTTTCTGACTTAATGTTCATTTTGACAGCAAGCAACTGTGGACATAACAGGAACTTCCGGCTAGGTTCAGGTTTCTGTTGCTGAAGCTTTTTCTCCTAAAAGAAGTGTCACCTTTTTAAAACAGTAAGATTCAAGCAAGATTTCAGATGCTTATTAGCATTAAACAAGAGTATTAGTTTCTTCCTTCCTTCTGAATTTCTCATGGCTACAATATGCTTTCTAAGGTCTCACATTTAATAATATTCTGCTTGTGAAATGTAAATACAAAAAAAGAATGAATTATCCTGTTAATTCTTCTTTCCAATAGCAAATATTTCCTTACTCTGTCACCTTATTTATGGAACTAAATGTTCTCTAGCATTTTTCAAGCCTTCAATATAATTTTAAAAACCCTTATTGTTACTCTTAATATTCCTAGCTATTTGTGCTTCATTATTCCTTCATGTGCCCCAAGTACCATCATTACATTCCTTTGATTTTTCTTTTAAGAAGTAACAATGCTGTAGTTTTATGCTCCCTGTAATTTTTAGAGCTCCATTTTTACTTGCAATTAACTTAACCAACTTGTCACTCAGACTCACTGGCTTTGAAATTTTGTACTTAATTTTGCATAATGGTACACACTCCCCCTGAGCCACCTTCATCACGTCTTTAAAGTTTAGCCAGATTTTAACAACTTATCAGCATACCACTAATAAGCTTTGCCAGTTTATTTCATTCTTAATTCTCAGATTGCACTGTTTATTTTATTCATATTTCTAACTGAACACCCTCCAAGAACTGTATTAGACAGCAAATTGCAATCCTCAAGCAGTCCTTAACTCCAAGTTCATCTCGGCTGTGTAAAACATTTTAAAACTCTTTTGCTTTCTGTTATCTGCGGCTCAGGGTGCTGTGGAAGCAGAGCTTCTGCAGGACTTAAAGAAGTGCTTCTCATGTGATCTTTGAATACTCTGTTTTTCTCAGATTAATTTAAATTATTTAGGTGTATTATTTCTAGTCTCACAACAGTCATTTGTTCAGCAGTCACTGCTGAGGCTCCTTCCCTCATTCGGCAGTTTCTGCACAGGCATGGGGCTAAACCACAGTGGCATAAGGGTCTGCTCTGAAGGGGGTTATAATAGTTAAAACTAGCTGAAGATATACCCAAGGGTTTGTGTAGAGTTCGACTCCATCATGGCTTAAGCACAGCCAGCAGCCAAGCACTACACAGACGCCTGCTCACTCCTCCACCAGCAGGACTGGGGAGAGAATCAGAAGGATAAAAGCTGAAAAAGTCATGGGTTGAGATAAATAGCAAAACCAAAAGCTATGCACACAAGCAAAGCAAAACAAGGAATTGATCCACTGCTTCCCATGGGCTGGCAGGTGTTCAGCCATTCCCAGGAGAGCAAGGCCCCATCATGCAAAATAGCTGATTTGGAAGACAAACACCATCACTCCAAATGTTTCCTCCTTCCTCCTTCTTCCCCCCCACTTTATATACTGAGCTTGATGTCATATGGTATGGAATATCCCCTGGGCCAGTTTGGGTCACTTGTTCTGGCTGTGTCTCCTCCCAGCCTCCCATGCACCCCCAGCCTCTTTGCCAGTGTGGCAGTACAAAAAGCAGAAAAGGCCTTGGCTCTGTGAAAGCCCTGCTCAGCAATAACAAAAACATCTCTATATTATCAACACTGTGTTCAGCACAAATCTAAAACATACTAGCCACTGTGAAGAAAATTAACTCTGCGCCAGCCAAAACCAACAGAAACTCACTGGTCCGAAATAGGCCTCCACTCTGTTGTGGAGATTTCCAAAATAAGGTTAGTGTATGTTAAATATGATAGATCAGGGGCGTTATTTGCCAGTTAAGGACTAAGCAGAATCATCTTGGACTCTGCTTCACATGTCCTCTTCTTTAACTTGAAGACTATTCCTCTTCCTCCAACTTGTTGCCTAAAAATGTATATTCGGGGTCTAATCATATTCCCTCTCAGTTTCTTTTCTGCAGAGCTAAATAAGCTTAACCCTCTTTAGTCTCTTTTTGGAACATAAGATTTCCAGTTTCCCTGCTTTTCATAGCATTGTTCTCCTGTTTGTCTGTTTCCTTCTCGTATGCATGTAACCAGAATTACACACAACATTGCAAAAGAGAAATATGTATGTATGATGTCTCATTTGGCACACAGTTAAATAACATTTGCCTCTTTAAGACTGTTGATCCATGGTGGCTCACTGTCATCCCCAAATCGATCCTGGGATTACACCCACAACCTTCTCCTCTGTCAGTTCCAAATGAGAAATTTCTGCTTTTGGGTTCTGAAGTTTATCACTTTGCTTTCATGTTACTGCGTTTCATACTGTCTCTAGACATTATTTTTTTCTGAATGATACCTCAATTACATCAGTATTGGTGAGAATCAGGGCTTGGCCTTTTAAGCAGATTTCATCCTGTTGTGCATATTTTCATGCCAAAATTATTTTAAAAAAATGTTGCTGTCACAATTAAGTCTGTAGGAACTCTATTAGACTTTCTGTGGCTTGGAATAAGGCTTTCAGAGTATCTGCTATAGCTATCTTCCCCCATGTAATATCAATCAGTATCAATATCAAAACCAGTATCAATCTCTATTTTAGCAACTTCTTCTCCATGGCATGCTGTTAATGCTTTATTAAACCTGATCTTTATTTCTCAGAAAATTAGCTATCCTCGGAGAGAAATAGGCTATTCTGACACTAGCTGCCTTTTATAAATGATAATGTGTCAAATTCCCCATTTGTCTATGTCTTTATTGTATCTTATATTGGTTTTAAAGATTTTTATACTACTGGGAATGAGCTAATAGTATTTTAGGCCTTAAGTTTAATTTGCAGTGACCTCACATGTGTTTCTCTATTAAATGCAGATGCTATGCTTGTTGTTCCCCAGTGATACATGAAGTATCATGTCTTTCTGTAGAGAGAATTCTAGAGGGAATCTCTATAGAAAGAATTTATTATATTAAAAATGTATTCTCCACGATTTGCAATTTCTTCTGTCAGGTGTTTTAGTGTTCTGGGATGCAGATTCCCCACTCCCTACTTAGCAAATTACAAACAGTCACACTTAGATTTCTTTCCATCTCAGATGTGGCATTTGCTCTTTTACGTTCTTTTCATTTCTATAAAAAATACTGATTTTCATTTCAGATCTGCATTACATTTAAACTTCTAGTTTGTCTATGAAATCATGTGGATTATATGCCTTATCCATTTTAAACAGGTGCAAGCATTAGCTCATAATGGCAAAAATTAAGACTATAGGTATGGTCATCAACTTGACAGATGATGACAGCAAAACTATCTGTATTAGAGCCCATGTAATACTTCCCATAGAGTGTGGTAGTAATTCTGAAATTTTCTTTTAGTTGGATTGATACTGGTGACAAACTGATGGTCTTTTCATAGCATTACTTAACTTTTGCCTATGAGCCTGTTCATTTGTTGCTTCAAATTCACTGTTGTGCATGTAAATATTAATGTGTGGTTGCTTTGAGGTATTTACAGGGGAGGAAATTAAAACCTTGCAGAGAGAAATCTGACTGCCATGTATCTGGGAAGTAGCAAGAATTGTTGCTCGTTGATTTGCTTCCTGAGTGTGAATTGTGTTCAGGCCTTTTTCTGGTGAATCTTTTGTCTTTTCCTTAATGATCAGTAATTTTTATTTCGTTAATATGTAGCTAATGGACATACTCTGGATCAAACAGTGATTCCTTTGGCCAGATTCCCTGAAGGTCTTTGAATGTCACCACTCTGATGGGATTAAGTATTCAGTGAGAGCATAAAGATGATATGTTCAGTGCTATCTGTATTGCTGAACAGGCTGCCACCTCTTATGCAAGATGGAGGGTTTTTCAGGATGTTTGTTTTCACTTCCAGATATGAATTGCAATAATCAACTTAGCTGTGCTCTGCAGAGCTTTCCCTTTTGTTGCATAATTTTGACTTTCACCACAGCTGTTAAGACCCTCTGTGATAATAAATATATATAGCTGTATTACGATGGAAGAATTGCTACTTTCAGTGAGCAGCCCTTTGCAAGTTAGCTTTTTCAAATTTAATGTGCTTCTTTGCTGTGACAGTTCAGGTCTTTGAGATCCAGAAAGTACTATGTGGCCATCAATTAGTGCCATTCTCACTTACAACATCAGCATTAGAGCCAAGAATTCACATAATTTATATTTGGATATAACGTTCTTGCTGATTTCTCAAGTGATTTGCATGGGACACCCTGGAATTTCCCCTGGAATTTCTATCAAGGCCTGTCTTTGATAGCCCTTGTGTAAATGAGGTTTATAACTCATTTACTGTGGTAATTTTCCAACAATACATAAATACCTCTCTAATGAATACTGAAGACTGGAGCCCAAACCAACTTTATTTAATATTTAGGGACTGAAACCTGTCTTACTGTCACTTTCTTTTTGCCTAGTTATTGTTCAATGCAGTTATTGTTCTCCTTCACAACTTTTAAAATATGCAATGACCACATTTGAGTAAAATACCAGTCTTGCTGGATTTCAAATCCCTAACAAAGGGAAGAAACATCTGCTCTGTGGGTGAGTAGCTAGTACCTACAGTAGTTCTTCAGGAGTTCAAGAAAGTAGGCAATATGAATGCTCTGAGTTTCCAAACCATTCTGATACAGGAATTTCTCAGGAGGATTACTTCTGTCAGAAGACTACTATTTGACTTGTTAAAGGCACAAAGACCTTTATTTTCGCATTTTTTTCTGCACATTTGTATAAACATCTTGAAATATGATAGGATTTATTTCTATGCTGTCTGTCTAGTGATAAGTATTTCTCTCCTGTGCAGAAATTTCATTCGTGTGTTGACAATAATTTCTTGGGTTTTGTGAGATCCATTTGGGAATTAGGCTGCAGGCCACATGCCTGTTTGCTATTGTCCAAGAGCTTGTAACTAAGGAGAGTAATCTTCAAAATGATAGAAGAGTAACACAGTGTGTATGATAACATATTTTTAAGTTTTGGGTCATTAGGCTGTAACTGAAGCAGACATGGATTTTTTTTTTCCGTCTAGAAATATTGGAACTAAAATGTTCAGATCCTTATACAATCACCTGACTCTGACTCTGAGAGCTGGGGCTTGAAGGTAAATAGAAGGTTGCAATAACAGCTATGATAAAAATGCAGCCCTGTATGCCAATATGTTGAGAGAAATATATTCAAGCAGGTTATTTAAAACTTTTATTAAGAAATTTAAAGCAGACATACAGATTATTATCTCTAGCAGGGGTAAATTACATTCCAGTTGTAGTGCTTTTAGATATTTGTCTCATTTTAATCTATTTGGCTTTTAACTTTTCTAACTGGCTGGCAGTGAACACCAAATCTTCTGTGGTAAATTAGACTACTTTCTGCAAAATCAAGGATGCTATACAGATTTATGCAAAATAAAGAACTGATTCTAAATAGTATATTTTGTAGTTAGGTAATAGGAAATTGAACTGAATCCATGAGGCAACAACATGCAGCACTTGTCATAGCAGTAACCCTGTTTGAAAACTTCTAAATACGATTTTAAAATCGTTTTTAAATCATTTTCAGTTTTGACGAAAGCAAACAGGTATTTTTTCCTACTATTGCAAATTTATCAGTGTTTGTCATACTGATTTCAGTTCACAATGGTGCACCATTAAATTATGTTAACTTTTTGAAACAATTTGGAAGCAAGTCTTTAAACAAAAGAGCATACTGTTTTTGTGGATGCTCTGTAACAAAATCTTGAACTATTTAAAAGAAATATTTGTAATACGCTGCACAACTGTTTTGGATCATTACTACTCTGTTTTAAATTCTTCAACCTCTTCAAAGACAGATGTTTACCTAACTGGTCCATGTTTTGAGGTGTACGATGTAGGGATATATTCCATTCTCCAGAATTGTTGTGATAAATTCAAGACAACTTGTTATTCTCTTGCTTTTCTTCTCTACAAAGCTTTTTACTGTGAGAAAGAAAAGAGAGAATTTTGGATAAAAGCACTCCTTTAAACATGAGTTTCATAAATTATTGTATTTTCGAAGCTAGATTGTGTCTAACCATAGATATTGGTAGTTAAACTTCCTTTAGCTTTTGAAGCATGTGCAGATTGTTGGTATATGCAATTACTTGGACGTCGTAGTGTCCTAAAAAAACTGGCATGATTTATATGTACAAAATAATAATATTGATGGAGGCAAATATCTTTCCTGTCATGTTCCAGTACAGTTTATACACTTTTCATGAGGTCTGTTTTATCCCCTTCCTGAATCTTGACTTTGCCAAAACTCTTATATAAGAAGATAAACTAAAGGTTTTTGCTTTTTCCTTCACAACTCTGTTGCTTTTTCTCCATGCATTCTTCTGAAGACTGAAACTGTAAAGCTGACTATTTGTGTAAAAAGCTTGCTAGGGAGCTTTACTTCTACTTCTGCTTCAGTGCAGCTAAGCCAGAGTTCAAAGAATTTATTCGCTCCATTTAGACAAAAGTGTTTGAAAACCCTTGCCCCAAATGAAATGTGAGTTTGTTACTGAAATGGGAGTTGGAATAGGATGTCCAAACTGCATCTGGAGAGCAAAATGAGGAAGATGGGTGATAGCAAGAAGAAAACAAGAACCTTGCAAATTCCAATTATGTATGTATTGAAATTGTCAAAATTGTCAACAATTCTGTTTTAAAGCCAAAGAAACCCCTTGTTTCTTAAATTGATGAAGAGAGGTTTTCCTTCTTTTTATACATTGAGTTCTTTCTGTTTCCTTCAAAGATTCACTTATGTGAAATGAAACTACTTTCTTCCAAGTTCTTGGCCTGAGACAACTTGAAAATTGGAGTCTAATACTGAACTCGGTTTTTCACTGGAACTGCGGAGGGGGAGGAGATTGGATAAAATAATCGAGATTAATAAAGAATTGCCTTTCTATTTCTAAGTCTAATGGGAGACTTAAATTCTCTGCTACAAAGGCTTGAAAGTTTGTATTTTCTATTTGTGAAGAGAACTGTAAGCAAACTACTGGAGGATGAAATGCATAGATCCCAACTCCCACGTGTGAGTGATGTAATATAGTCATTTTCCCATGTGTATTTAATTTTTTTAGAATTGCTCTAGTAGAAGACCTTTTCATGGATATTCCATAACTGGAGGATTTGACATTTTTTTCTGGAAGAGAAAATAAATTCATTCAAATCACCTTGGGCTGTGAAAAGAATTTACACTGGGTACTGAGACTGAAGTGTGATGTCTATGTGTGAGCACTCTCACCAGTTTCTGACCATTTCGATATTGGGTAAGAAATGGGTGACAACTTCTCACAAGTTGAGAGGCTAGCTGTTGTTTGTCCTCCTTCACTCTTGTAATGGTTCAAAACAAATTACAATATGTGTAAGTGTGAGTGGAGGAAAGACTGGAAATGGGAAGGAGGGTTTATTTTACAGGAAACTTCCTTGTCTTTCATCATCTCTCTCATGAAAAATAAATAAACCTCAAAGCAGGTTTAATACAGGAACACAACTAAAAAGATTAACCATTTTTTTTCCATAATGGTTATGGAAATTAAGTTTTTTACATGTTACATCTTTATGTGTGTAGTGTGTTACAAATAAGTATGAAAGCATTCTCGTTTCGCAAATAACTTTCAGTCCAAGGTCCTTACTCTATGGAGAACCTTACGTGTGATTCACAGAATCATCTAGGACGTAAGGCCAGAAGGGGCGTTTGATCACTGTGCAGGATTTGTTTTGTAATACAAGTGGTGTCATGTTACCCATCTCAACTGTCTTGTACCAAGAAATATTTGTTTGGCTAAGCAGATATTCCAGAGAAATGCTCAGACATGATTCAAGGATCTCAAAGGGTGGAGAGTCTGCTGCTTCTCTTGGTAGCTCATTGCAATGATTAATCATCTCCTCTGTTTAGAGTTTGCACCCTATTTTAAATTTACATTGGGCTTCAGCTTTCAGGCTCAGGGCAGGTTTTCTGCTGCCTGAGCTGTCCCACTTTAACTTTGAGCATAATGAAACATCTCAGTGATTCTGGTGAAACATCTCCTGCTCTTGAATGCCTACAAAACTCTCGGTCATGGGTGTTTATGCCACGTGTGTGCTTTGGGGTTGAGCAATTGTTGCTGTCCTTTAAAGCAGGAATTGAAATCACATCTTCCTTCTAGTAGGTTAGGAGAAGGGCCTGCATTTTTTTGTTTCCTACTTGCTATATCTTTGTGAAAAGACCTGCTATGACCTAGCTTTGAATGGTTTTATTATGGAAAAATACTTTAATAGGCTTTTCTTTAATCTGTGATAATTAAAAGCAGCATTTGCTTTTTATTTCTAGAAAAATGGTTAAGGGGAAACAATTTTTCTGGTTTTGTTGTTGAGTGTTTCCTACGCATGTTTGATGAGATATGAGTCTGACCCAAATGTATCTTAATGGTATTGCCTGTGTATGTTACAAAACCTGTATGGCATGCCCTTAGCTGACTAGTACAGCATGCATAATTTCTTGCAGTTGATGTCTGTATTGACTCATCTGAAGATAACTTCTTTGTTTGCTTTCCAGATGCACACCAAGACTTCACATTTTATATTTTCATCACGCTCTTTGTTATTGATTGCAATCTAGTATTTTTTTATGTATTTTAGGTGTCAGGAAGGCATTTCCTGCATCAGTCAGTTTGTTTCCTCACATCCTGCATCAGAATATTCTCTAGAGTGTGATGAGCTTTTGACTCTTGAATTACAACCATTTAGTTTTGTTTTAAAAAGTTCTCTGGTACCCTAATGATTTTTTTTTTTAAGTTGAGGATATTAATCTGCCACAGATAGAGTCACCTCTGATCTATGTCGAAGAGAGGCATGGCTGCACCTGCTTCAGACATGAGATATGCACCCCTCGCATATTTCTGCTAGTGGTAGCACAAATCTGCTTAAACCTCCTGGGACACCTGCACTTGTCTATACTTTCATGGCGAGAGTGGGTTTTTATTAATACCTAATGGCACATACAGTTCATAATGTACAGCCCAAGTAAAACAGACTGGAATAATGATGGATAATTCATCTGTGACTCTTCACTATTGTGTTAAGGTATTACTGAATTTATATTCTTGTGTGTATAATTAGTTTATTTTTAAGAAAACCTGATCATGAGATATATTACTTAACATAATTTGTGCTATTTTTGCAGGGATGAGAAGTTTTGAATGGTTCTGAGTTACATCTGAGCCAATGCACTGCAAGTGGTTAGCAGAGGGTATAGATAGTCATGAAGTAGAATTTTGTGGGGCAGCTGCTTGTGCCCACAGCTATCAGTAGACCTATTCATGGGGCCTATGGGCTGCCTTTATAAAAAAAATAGCCTCAGTGTGCCACCCAAGCCAAGGTATTCCTGAGCCCAGTCCGAGGCAGAAGTGAGAGAGGTCAGAAAAATGCTATTCAGCAGAAGATTCCCAACAGGAGTCTTCAGGGATAAGAGCCCCTGGAGGTAGCTTGGTTGTCTCATACGACAACTTGTTTCCTCTTGAGCTTCTGGCCTCATTATTAGTAGGAGCAAGAATAGGTATGTGGTGGAGTTTCTGGCTGCCCTAGGCTGTCCTCCTAGGATACCATCCCAGGAGCAGATGTTCTAGTAGTCCTTTGGTTTAATATCTCCTGTGGCTAACCTGCCAAGGATGTGGAACAACAATGAGTTCCTTTTAGCCCCATTGTGCAGCATCCCCCTACAGTTTGCATGCACCAGGAATTAAGGATTAGTTGTTGTTATGTTCTTTAAATACTGATTTTGAAGGACTTGTAAGAAATAGGATTCCTCTACAAGAGAAAGAATCTGATCTTAAATCTTGATTTTCATAACTCTCAGGAAGCTGTAGCACTGCATCTGACATGCAGCATTTCAGTGTGGGAGCATAAGGTGTTTAGAAATCCCTGATCAGCCCAAATTGATCAGATGGGAACTGGTCAGAATTCTTTCTGTCAATGTCTAACTTGCATATTGTTGTCCATGTCACCTGAGTGTATGTTTACTGAAGTGTCTGCACTAATTTACATAGCTAATGTTTAAGAACGTGACGCTCAAGCAAGCTGGCAAGCTAAAGTTTTCAGGTAGGTAGACAGATTTTGTTCTAAAATGTGGTTTATAAATTGGGACTCCAAATCTGCGGTACACAGAACAATTATTGTTAAAATACTACATTCATATGATGTTCTGCTATCTAAACCCCAGTACAAGGTTGAGTCCTTTTGTGCTTTGAATTGCACAGAACATAATTCAAATGTCAGTTTGTATTTCAAAGAATGTACACTAAGGCACTTACTAACAATTTGCTCTTAACACGGTTGTGATGATGGCCTGCCTGATGAGAGAGGTGTTATTAATCAATCATTTGTAATAAAGTCATGGATGTAGGCTGTGCCACATTGAAACTTCTCCAGAAAGGAGAGGCATCTTTAAGAGAACTCACTGAGAAAATTGCAGAAAGTCTTAAGCAAAATACTTACAAAAGAAAAAAGGCTGCATGTTACATGAAATGAGACATCCTGTCAATGTATTTAACATACTGCTTACAGCTGGCATTTCAAATTAGTTGAAAAGCAGAGAAGGCAGTTTGTGTGTAAAATGAATATTTTAACAATTGTTTGGCTTTGTCCTTTCTGAAAGGCAGTCTTACAGGTCTGCCTGTTTTGTTTGGGTTTGGAGTTTTTTTGTTGGTTTTGGTTTTGTTTTGTTTTGGGTTTCTTTTGTTTTGTTTTTTAAACTTCTCCGTTTTCCACCCTAGTCATTGGCAGTTGAAAGTAAGTAATGACCAAATGCCCTCTGTTTTCAGTACTGTGTGATTAGTATGCAAACAAGCACATCAGAACAATGTAAGTCTCTCTGTCTGTAATAGTCTCCTGGCTTGCATTTTAGAAGCATTTACTTCTCTGTTATAAAAAAAACTTGACTCTCCTGCCTTTATATCTGTGTTAGGGCTTGGGAGTGCTTAAGAAGGGTTGACTTCAGAGTTGACTGAATAATTTGCATACAATGTGGGAAAATGGAGCCTTGAAGTGGAACCTGAATGTTGTTGCTTCTATTTGCTTCTGTGCATTTTAACTAGAGAAATGTTACTACTCCTGATTGTTTCTCCTCCTAAAAGTCATTCAGGATTTTACATCACATGGTATATAATCAGTAATGGAGGTGTTTTAAAATCAAATCTGTTGCCTTTACAGAAAGTATTCTTTTCTGCCCATGGAGAAATTTGTCATCCAACCTTGCTAGATAGCACACTCTTTCTGTTAGAGAAATAGTTTCTGAAAGCAGGAAGCTTAAACTGGAGGTGAAGTAAGAGGGAGATCTATGCCAAAGAAAACAAGTTAAGAAGGCGTTCCTATTTGAGGTACAGGCCAGAAGGTCATATGGATTATCTGAGATGTGCCAGGACACTCTTGGGAGTGATTACACATTTCAGAGAATATGTTCCTACTCTTGCGTTCACTGAGACACACAAGAATAATTATACAGCCCACTTGTTTTTCTTTACTGGAACTGAAATGAGGGGGATCTAGTAGAATTACTTTTTCTTCAGAGGCAACTGAACCACACAGATTGGACACCTGGCCATAAATTAGCTTTACCTGAATTTGATGAGACTAGAGATAGTATTTAACTGGTTTAGCCCATCTTTGGTGTTGCTATTGTTATTCCAGTTAGTATTTTTAAGGTAAAAGGAGTGAGGGACCCACTCAGTCATTTTGCCATACAGTAACTTCATGTAAAGACAATTGCAGTTTTACTGTTGCTGTTCATTTACCAGACCTGTCTCACAGAGTGTGAGCTCATGTCTCTCCTGTTTTGCAGACATTATTGTGGGAGCTGTCTTGTCTGTTGTTGGTAGCCATTTGATCCAGATTTTGAACAGTTCATATAGCACTGTAAGCTATATGAATGTTTCGTAACCTAAGTTTCCAGATCAAACCCATTTACCTGAGAAATTGACAGCTGAACCTCCCTTTTCAATATGCAAAGACATTTTATGTATGTGGAAAACAAACAAACAAAAAAAGTGTTATGAAAGAAAGTTCACTCTCCCACTTCTGCTGCTAATTAACAATTGCCTTGGCAAAGATCATCCCTCCATGGTAAAACATGACTCACCATAGGTAATGAGTTTTGTCATGCTTTTCACTATTCAATGGTTGAGCAAAGACTTTTCATATAAGGCTGTGTTAGCTACCACCTTCCTTGTCCAGAGCTCCCTTTTAATTGAAGTGGGATTTGCATGCAAGTACACTGGAAGAACATGTTGCACCTTAGGATATCGGTATTTTAGTTTGTAGCAATCACATGTTTTCCAGTATGGAGATGATTCCCCTTTCTTTCTCTTGAAAGGGTTGTGGACAACTTAGATGACATAAATCTCTGCTTCTCTAGAATATCCTATTGAGTAATCGTCTGTAGTGTGGATAAGATGTGGAAGGGTGAGCTTTAGGTTTGCTTTGTGCTGCTGAGCATCTCAACATGACCGAATCCACTGCACTTAACTTTGTTGGATTGCTGGGGTTTAAATTGTCAGTAGTAAGTATGTATTCTAGGAGCAATTGTGATTTGAGAAGGATAAGCAAAAAACCTCAGGTACGATTGTTTAACTTAGTTTATTCTTGAGATGATTCTGGTTAATGGATCCCACATGCTCCCCCATCCATTGTAGGGATCTGTGTCTTGTGTGTACTTCTGTGAGGGTTTAATTATGGTATTCACAAATTCCTCCAGTCAGGAAGCAGAGTTCACACTTACAAAAATATTATGCTGGCCTTCTTTCAAATTATGATGAGAACTTGGAGATGGCTTCATTTGACAGTGACGAGGACACAGTCTTTGAAGCAGGCGTTGTTTCTGATCTGTTTTCCTATATTTTTAGGTTGATAAGATGAAGAAGGAGGAGGATATGGAATTGTACCAGTGCAACTAAACCAGACACTGTACCATGAGAATGGTTTTGTCAGAACTGGGAATAAATGGTGTTTGAAAATAATGAAAGAATTTCAAGGGTTGAATTTGTAAAGGAATGTGTATTGTGAACAGAAGAAACGAGGAAGAGCCTTCTGAAAACTAGATTCATTCAAGGCAGGTTTTCCATTCCATTGGTAACTTAAAGGTGCTTTACGAAAAAGGAGTTGGTATTAGCCCTTGAAAGAGGTTTGAGTGTGTCTCCACTGGATGTCAGTAAAAGTCAAGGAACAGAAAACAAAACGAGGTATGGCAAATATGTTGATCTCATTTACAAAAATGTCAATCACTTGTTATTCCCAAATCTTCAGGCAGCTGAGTGACACTGTACCAGGTACTCAAATTATGGGGTACTGAATACATTGTCCTTGTCTTTTCAATGAAAGACAACCCCTTTTCTTAGAAAAAGTCTCAAGTTTTTTGCAGCCAAAACTGAACCATAAATGTTGCGCAGTTGTGGTGTTCTTCATCTGAACTCTGCTTCCAAAAAGCCAGAATAAATAGTTAACCCTCTATTTATTGTTGCACTTGTTTTTATACTTCAGTAAGATTCTTTACCCATAGATGCCGAGAAATCTCAACTCAGGCTTTTCTGCAAAGACATCATCAGATATATCGTAAAGTATGTAAGTAATAAAGAGGTTAAGGACAGGACATCTTCAATGTTAGGGCTATTATTTAATTCTGCAGCAGAATCAGGAAGTGCACTACTCACACTTTTGAGGATCTGAGGTGATAGGGTTTGAAAATGATAGCGTGATAGGGTTTGAAAATGTCTCATCCCAAGAATTTTGAAAGAATTTTGAACTCTGGGCTTCGTTAGCATTGATGATAGCATTCATTTAATTTGGCAGAAGAGCAGACTGTGGCCTACAGAGCTTTAATTTTAAAAAGCTGCCGCTGTTACATGCTACATGCATTCATGCAAAGTAATTTTATTTAAAAAAAAAAACAACTCCTGGCTTAAGCAGGTTAACAGGCTAAAGTTCTTTTCCAGAGGAGCTCTCGTATAGATGAGATGAATCTGGCACTGGATTTTGCATCTGCTCTGCCTCTTGCAGTGTATGGGTTCTCACACTGCTGCTCACACGAAGGCTTTAAAAAGTGTCTGTGAGGTTTGCTGCATTTGGGCAAAAGGAGCTCTCGCCTGATGGTGCTCCATTTTAGAGCATGATTTCCTAGAGCTCTCCCATCAGAGGAAAATGTGCTGCTGCTGCTGCTTCTTGAGACCTAAAGGTTGCATTGGTAGGAGCTCATTTAGCCTCTGAGTAGAATATTAGCTTTCTGTATTCTTGTCTGAATCTCTGGTAGTCTAAAGTGTGATGTGGGTGGCTGAATCAGTAGGTGCAGCAGTTCATAAATGGAGTCAAAGAACTTTTTGAAGGTCTTGAATTCAACTCTTGATGAGGATGACAAACTCACAGAAGCTGATTAAATTGTCAGTGATTCATGTGATGACTTAAGGCTCTTTGTGTTTTACAGAAACTTTGCTAAGGAAATTCAGTGTCATAAAATTCCCTTTGTTTTTTTTTTTTTTTTTTTAATTTTTAGTTTGAAAAAGATTCAAAGCTTTTAGCAAATTCTTCCTGTTGGAGATTAATCCAAAATCCATTTTTTAACAACGCTAATGTAATCACACTTTTTGTCTTTCAGTTCCTTTGCTTGCCTTCAGATATCTTTTCTATTGGTTTTAACCCATTTTCCACATAAATTATTGGATGGCTAGCATTAATAGAGATGATATTTCCTGAATTAAAAAAAAAAAAAAGGGGGAAAAAAAAAGAGAAAATCCACCACTAGGTAGCCATTGAGAGTCAAAAGAATGTCTCCATTACAAAGGAGGTTATAATCATGCACTTTCTGTCTTCCCAGATGCAGTAGTCATGTAGTCAATGGTGATGTGCACAGGGAGTTCCACACTGGTCAAAGCATGCGTTGTCACTTGATTAGCCCAGCACGGAGTGGTGGGGGAAACACATGGAGAAGGAAAGCCACTTGGCACACAGGAGAGAGTTGACTGAGCAGGAAAGCATTAGGAATTGTAGGTAAGAAATCTGTAGAAAATATGTTACATTAATTCTCTTTGTAAAACTTCTTGGGGTCATAGGTTCACAGAACCAGATTGGGAAGGAGCTGCTGGAGGCACTGAGAACAATAGATCCTTATGGAGGTGTCTTCAGTGCCTCCTGTGACAAATATCTAGTAACTTTTGCAGACAATCTACTCTAGTGTTTCACTAGCCTAAGCTTTGGACTTTTTTCCTAACATCAAGGCCAACGTTTTTTTTGTTAAAATTTAAGCTTATTACTGCTTAGATTGCCCAGTCTGGTGAACTCTTTTCAAGTGTGTAGAAAGCTGTCTTGTCTTCAAAAATAATCTGTATTTACTTCAGCAGGAGTTGGATGAAGTTCTGACTTAATTTCTGCAGACTTTCTGATAAACATTCAATATAGAAGTTGTAGTAGACTATAATGACCATCATACCATATAAAAAGCATTCACAATACCATATGAAAAGCTTTAAAACTATTTTATCATTGCCCATGGGCTGTTGCCTTTTACAACTTTCTTTTTGAAAAAAAGACTTTCTGACTCTCAAAGAAAGATGTTTTTTCCTGTGGAATTTTTTTTGTAAAATCTTTTAATAACTTATAATTTGGCAGGAATAAAAATATAGCTTGCATAGTAGAGCTGAATCTTAATGATTGGTATTTGAAATGTGAGTTAAAGAGCACATTAAATTACAAAAGTTAATAACAGCTTAAATATTAAATACCAGTAAGAAAAGGTAATATATCAAAATTATTTGCTAAACTATAGTAGGGAGTAAGCTGGGTTAACTAATAATTTTTCTTCTATTCCAGAACATATTTGCAGTTTGAATACCTGAAATATATAAGACATACCATGTGCTCAATTTAAAGTTGCTTCAGAGTTCACCTGAAAGATGAAATTTCAGAAGGAGATTTTGCATCCTTTATGATTTTTCATAAATTTTTTTCCATGTAGTAACAATAATGCAGTCTATAAACAAATGTGTACTGTTGCTAACGCATTTTGGAGCAATGCACCCACGCTCAATACGAGCTGTGCGTGCTCCTCTGCTAGGCAGGGAAATGTAAAGTACTGTCCATAAAATTCTCCATGATCCTTTCCTCAAGGCTTGGTTTGTTTGTTTTTTTTTTTTCAGAGCACAGACTGAAAAACAGAATAAACCAATGCTTATCAACTAGTTGCTAACCATGAGGCCTTTCCAGCCACAGACTAGCTTCATGAGGCATGTGTCAGCTGGTTTGGTGCTGGACTTTTGGCTCCACTCCTGTGCTCCTAAACACAATTGCCGTGTGAACTAGCAAAGTGATTCATGACGTGGTCTTTGCAGCACCTTTGTCATATAATTTTGGCTGCCTACAAAGAGATATGGGTGGTGTCATAGAAGACTGTGGTTAATGAATGCTGGACTTAGAGGTCTGATAAGCATGCCTATAATCAGCACTTTCTATTAGTTGTTGTTGATCTTGACATGGTGCTAGAAGACTTCATTAGAAATAGGAGTGCAAAACAAGTGAAGGAAGAATTCTGTCTGTAAGGGACTTTAGCCTAAGGTGCAGGAAACAGTAGGAAGAGGGAAGAAACTAATTAAGGTTTGATATGGGAGAATGAATCATGAAGCAGGCTGGGCTTTTTGGGGGCTGTATGTATTTCTTTATGGGTTTAGTGTAACAAGTCCTAGTAGACATGCACGACTGTACAGACTGAAATGTGTTTAAGAGTTGTGAAGGTATTTAGAAAAGGGCAAGTTCAGTTTAGTTATCAGTGCAGTGTTACCTGTATTGTTGAGTTATTGCATAATCTTGCTCATATTCAGCTTACTATAGCAGAGGATGGATTATTTTAAATATGATAAAAAATTGGTTTCATGATTGCACTTGACTGCTTTAAACAATTTGTGTATAACAAATTATCAAGCATAATCAATGTGTTATAATATATTTCAATGAAGATTCCTGGAAGAATCTGTCATTAACGTGCTGTTGAATCTTCTAGTTAGTTTGCTATAACCCAAGCTATTCATCCCTCAATTAAAAAACCTCTGAGTCTTGAAACTGCTAACTATGGTAACTAATGTTTGGTTGCTGATGGTTTGTTGGACTTGCTGCTTTTTTTAAGAGGCAAGTGTTCTCTGTGGTCTCCATTTGTTTTGGAGTAACGTGATTCAGAGAGGGCTAAATGCAGGTGCGGTTCTTATTTTCTCCAATGGAAATGTCATCCTCTTAACACTGAATTTGATTTTGCCTGATGATGTCTGCATTCTGGCAACACCTTCCAGGTGTGTCAGCCAATTCTGTGTTATGTACAGTGTACACATGTAATAAGAAAGATGCTTCTTGTTCCTCTTGCTCATTGTTTAAGTTTTAAGGAACTTGAAAAACATGATTCTCTTGGGCAGCTATGAGAGTGGTATTTTTTCTTTCCCCATCATCACTGCTGTAAACCCTGCAAGCATGTCAGCAGTATAATCTTTGAATTCAATAGTAAGAGAATATAATAGAGATATTATTGTGAAGGATGAATGCCCTGGTAATTGATTTGAGATGGCATTCGTATCTGGAGAGTCTTTTGTTCGGATGCTGTTTTGGAATGCCAAGATTTTGGACTTATAATGGAAATAAGATGGATGAAGTATGAGCTGTGATGGACAGAGAATGAAGGGCATCATTATGAAAAGACCAGGAAGAAAGGAGACTTTTGAGGCTTTTGTTTGTTGTGGGAACCTTAATGAGAGAACATGGTTAACAGATGCAAGGCCTGAAAGTCTATGGTCGCAGGCATCAGCAATAAATAATTCTTGCTGAGTAGAAAAGAGAAGTAGGAACTTGAAAGAATTGGAAGATGGGAAATACTGGTAGGCAGTAGGCCTTTGCCATGTACATCAGGAGCAACAGGGGAGTTGGAAAAGAAGGTGCTGCACAGAGGGCATGGGCTCATTGCAGAAGGAAACTGTGATCTTGTTTTTTAAATTTCTTTTGCTTTGGGGTGTGGGAATTTCACATCATAGAGTTTTCAGGAACTCAGAGCAACTGCTTTCAGTCCGCACCCAAAATAAATGAAGAATAGCAATGAAATGGGTGACTCAGAGACGACTGACTCTAAATCTGGAGACTGATTGGATGGAATGCTTTCTTGAGTCCTAGACATCACATCTGTATTGGACTTCTGAGCCTGTTTTGGTGCTTGCTCTTCCAAATATCTGGTAGCTGAATATTTTCCAATCCATATTTGGAAATAGTTGATTCATTCATAAGGATAATATTGTGCTGTTCAGGAAATGCAGTAGTTTGTTCACACAAATCAAATTCAAATGATGTTGTAAAACTAGCCTTTATTATAATTTCTAAAATAGTATCAAAACATCTTCTGAGAACTCTAAATGAAAGCACAAATGATATGAGCTTTCTTTGAGTAGTTTAGGTAAAGCAGAGGAAATGCTGTTCTTTTATTTTAAAATGTTAATATTTAGTTAGCTGTTCCTTGTCTTGAAATGTAAAATATTGCTAAGTGGTAGTTCCTTTTAAAGATCAGATGGGGTCTTGTGCATAACATGAGTTGGAATTCTTCCCAGAAAAAAACTCTGAACAAGAAATTGGCCACCACATAGTCTATCCTTTGCTTGCATTGCAAACTTGCTGTTGTGTTTCTTGTGGAATTAAAAAGGACTCTGTGTGGGCAGGTGGGATCAGGGCATAATTCGGCAGTGCTGTTAAAGGAGTATCAGCTTTGAGTGATTGGAACAGGAATATTATGTGTGATCTTGTAGTTCTCTGATATAATTTGTACTGGGCTTTATTCAGAGCTATGGATTAGACCTGAAGAAATCCAGATCATTGCTTTTTGGGATACTACTGGACATGCACTTTTGACTCAGGTATCTTCACAGCTGTGGATCTGGGGGAGAGGTTTTTCTGCCAGGTGATGATGAAATCCTGCAACCATCTGCCTGCAAATCCTGTACTTTTTAAAAATATTAAGCTCACTTTTGTTTCTTAACTCTTTGACTACTGCAACAGGCTCACCAGTGAAGTGGTCACAGTACCAACCCTGACAGTTCAAGAAGTGTTTGGATGGTACACTCAGGAATATGATGTGACTCTTGCTTTGGTCCTGTGCAGGGCTGAGAGTTGGACTCAATCATTGTGGGTCCCTTCCAACTCAGTAGATTCCATGATTATGTGACCAATGACATCTTCCTGGAATTCAAAAAACCTCAATAAGAAAATAGCTTATAAAATAAAAATGCTAAGGTAAGATTTACACAGCTGGAGATGGTGAGACTTTTCAAAGAACACATTAGTGGGAGACCCAGTTTGCATCCAAAGTCACTGAGAAAGCTTATGACAGAGCGAGAAGAGAATACAGGTATCCCCGCCACAGCCACAGGCATGTCCTCCCTTTGTTAGTTTTGGATTTTTGGGTTTTCTCTTTCCTTCCTGTTGCATTTTTGTTGTTTTTCTCCCAACAGCTTCCATGGGTTCTGCATGCCACAGAAATAGTCAAGAAAAACAGCTTTTGTTTCTGTTTTCTTGATGGCCTTTCAAAAAGTTTATAAACAGGAAGAATTGAGCTTGTTGCCATAATAATCAACATAGAATCGATAAAGTTAACCTGGTTGCTAAGGGAAGGTCATGTATAGTTGTGATGTAACTCTGACTGTCACAGCCCATCTTGTAACAAGAGAGAGGCATTGCAGGAGGGGTGTGTGTGTGTTTGATTCTTCTCCAAAGAGGTCTGCTTAAATATGAATTCAGCTTAGCAGTGTTGATTTAATGTACCTTTCTTTGTTATGGCAACAGAAGGGAACATATCTTTTGAAATATCTAATCTTGCTTCCCTCATTGACCTTGTTCTTGATGAACAGGATTAAATACCCTCGTCAGAAATTTGCTTTAATGAATGTGCTAGAAGTATGTGAAGATGCATGTAACTGTAGAAGTGAAGAGTAGCAAACTACTTGTAATACAGACTGAATTAGCACCTCTCCTTTTTTCCCTTCAAAGTTCACCATTTCAAAGGAATCACCCCAAATACAACTGCTTTGATGTTGTGAGAGGTGAGTTCTCATCCTTGGCTTCTTTGGAGGCTGATCTCATCATATAAAAACTTTTCATGGTTGCAAAGCTTTAACTCAGAAGCTGCTGTACAGCCACTCTTCACAGTGGCTGAAGTCATGACTTCCCCTCAGCCCTGCCATCCCCAGCAGATCTTTTGACCTTTTGAAGCTTTTGGCAGCTCTGACTGAGAAGGAACAGATAACTGGCTTTGCTAGCTGGGTTGGGGCATGATGATGGCCAGAGAATCAGCTTTTGGGTGCCTGCATTTTTTTCTTGGCTTTGTGGTGTGCTTCTTTGCCGCAGCTGGGCCATCAGACCATTGTGTGCTGAATAATTGCCAAACAAAATGGGATTAAAAAACCCACAATATGGATTGTCAGCCCAAGGTTGCTGCACAATCAGAGTGAATAGTTAACTCATAATGTAAATATTTTTACTTCAGGTGTTTATAAAAGTCATATAGAGAACAGGATATTTCAGAAGTGTTTAATGAGCGAATTAGGAATGACTCCCTTGAAGGCCACCAAATCAGATCTCTTTAAGGTAGCAGCTCCTACAAACCATGAACACTGAGCAGAGAAAAGAAATTATTTAGTTGATTTCTGCTTCTCATCACAAAATAACAGTCATGGAAAAGTGCTAGCTACCATTCTTAGAGAGACCAGCAATTACATCACCATAGAGATTTATCCTCTTGAGCTGTTGTTTTTCTGAGTCAGGGTTAACACTCTTTGTTTGGGCTAAGTGTATTGCCAGTGCTTGTATCTACCTTCCCTTCGCAAAGAGCTTTTGCTCCGGAAAGGCTGATCTGCCAATCTGGAGGTCAAACAAAACATGGAGAACAAATATCACTTGCAGTTTATTCCATTAATGGTAATAGATGCGTACTAGTGCTACAGTCCTCATTGTGTTTAGTCTCAACTTGAGAAACATATAGGTAGGCAAGGAGAAACACAGTGTACCTCTTGGACAGGAGAACTATAGAAAACAGATTTGTGTAAAACGGGGTTATAAAATTGCTTGCATAACAGAGATATGATTAGTAGTTGTCTTTTTTTTTTTTGACTATTGGGGTTTTAATTTTTTTCATTAGGTTGGTGTGAGTCACTGCTGGTGAGAGTGCAGGAAGGGGTGTGATTTGAAGAAGGGAGTGTAAAGGCCAAGAGATAAGCTGCATGCTTTGCAGGTTCAGGGAGTATATTTCAGAAGGTTTTTGGCTCTACAAATGGCAAACTGTAAATACAGTTAAAATATTTTGATATTGCAAGCCAATGGAGCTTCACTCTTTTGTGTCAGTTATCAATCAGAAGCCCTGAAAGAAATTACTTTTAAAGGTTCCATGCATACTTACTATTTCCCTTGTTTTACTGAATTTGGTTTTTTGTTTTTGAATTTTCTTCAGGGCACCTTTTCAGTACATTGCCTATAATCAATATTTCTGTGGGCTGGATGATAGCACAGAACACAGCTGGAGAAGACACGCTTTTCAAGCTGTTTCATTGCCTTAAGTATGCTTTGCAGCTAGAAGAAGATAGCTTTCTGCACCTTTTGGATGGCTCCTCCATGCTCCTCACAGGTGCCTAGGCAGCTGGCCATGCTAACGTGTTGGGGCAGAAGGGAGGTAAACTCCTTCTCTCCCTATTTTTCCTTCTTAACAAGCCCTGGGCGGGAACTGTGGCTTCTAGTGCATGTGCTACACCCATGACCTGGCATCTGAGTAACTCTGCTTTATCCATACCAGTGTAAGTAGGGCTTGTTTCTCCTGCCTGCTTGTTGCCCTATTGATGATAACAATCTAGCCTTTAGAGTGTTTTCTACTTGGGAAAATCACCCATAACCAACCATTGTTTAGATTAATGCTGACCTTGTAACTTGTGATGAACCCAAGACCTACGCAAACAGAAAGTGAATAGCCACAGTTGAAAAGTATCTTATCAGATATTTGAAAGAATAATAAACAAGAGGAAGTGGATAGAAGAATGCCTTTCAGTGAGACCTTATTAAAATAGAGCTTCATGGCCTGGCTTCTGTGGTGATAGATAGGTCCAGGCAAATATTACACTGAAACAACTGTGCTGTTGTACTTTTTGTGAGATAGTCACAGTAATCCCCTCTGTCACCTGGCACATATTAACTCAAGGATGTTCACATCATTGTCCTAGACTTATCATCTAGCATCATTTCAGGGCTTACTTTGGACACTCTGCATTATATAGTTGCACTTTTATTACCATATGTTTGTCATATACGTTCCCTTATTTGTACCTCAACATACAGTGTTTTAGCTGAGAATTTCTGGGCTTTGCAGTGCTTGATTTGGGGATAATTTCCAATCTCCCCATAATTTCAAGGGGGGTGCCCAAGGAAAAAAGTCTTTCAAATTCAGATTGTCTCTCGTTGTGTAAGTCCTCTATTGATTTTCAGTCCAGGGGTTGTGTTCAAGCAGTTTGTCTGACTTTTTGCCTTTGGAGAAGGGCTTTTCAAGGCAGGTACAGAAAGCCTTAGCTGGTGGCAGTGCACCTAGGCTGCCACAAACTATATTCCATGGTGAATAAGATGGTGGCAGCTCTGCTGTCTCTCCCATACTCCCTTTGAGGCCTTCTTGGGGCTGCTTTTTGTTTTAAATGATCGAAACTGCAAAAGCAATCCAAGGCCTAGAGTTGATCTAAATGGTTTAAACACATCTAAAGCCTTTAGACCAAATCAAGCATACTAGATTTGACAGCTAGGTTAGAGGTTATCAAGGTTTAAAACTGTTTAAAGGGGAAAAAAAGGAACCAAGGAGAAGCTCTTGATGTCCCTTAAACTGAGGCAGTGCTTTTGGCGGGGAGGTGGGAGAGATGGGGGGAAACAAGAAGCATCTGGAAATGTAAGCAGAGCAATGTTTTTGCTCTCTAAACTTCTATTTAAGTGCAATAATTAAAGAAGTGCACCGAGGTGTGGAAGCACACACGTCCCAAAGCCACCCAGGCTTCTGGCTGCTTTTTCTTGACTGGGATTTGTTAGGTTTCAGATGTTCAGCTTGCCACATGCAACTTGAGGTGAAATGAAGCAAAGTAAAGGTCTAGTAAATGCAACGAAGGAGAAAAAATTACCTGAGATTACACTGATATTACAAACTGAAGATAAAAAAATCTCTCTTAACTCTCAATTCCCCCTGGTGCAGCCTTTAGCTTCCTAAAATCTAAAAAAGGCCCTAGGTTCTCAGATGTTTTTCTTTTTTTTCCCCCAGCTTTTCCAGATTACCTGGAAAAGTATTGATTCTTCCTCTAAACTTTGCCTTGCTATACTGTTACACCAGTAGGTTGTAATATTGCTCCTGTTTTAAACTCATAGTCACTTATCCCTGGGAAATGCATGCATGGAGGACTGCAGAAAGAGATACTCGGCTTATAAAGCTGCACCTGGGCAGTACTGCACAACTTTGAGCACAGGAGAGAGAAGAGGCTGCATGTCCAGCCTTGGCTTCCCCCAGTCTGGCCCTTAGGTGCCTCACTGGGAAAAACTCTTGAGAATGGTATGGCTTTTAACTGAAGAAGCACTGATTGTGATCCACTGTGCAGTTTTGACACTGTGCACTTTAAAGGGATCATTTTGGAGTTAATCTCCTTGGCAGTTCTCCGCTGTGCAAGGCTAAGTTTTATGAAACCAGGATTGCAGTGCTGTAAAATGGAGCAACTTCGGGTTGGTGCCGTACCTAAGTAATCCCAAGAGCACTTTGCAAAGTGGCAAAGAACATATGAATATAGCGAGTGCGTAGGAAGAGGATAACAAGGAGCTGAGGAGAAGAACAATTTCGCTGGGGAGGAGGTGGAATGAAGTGGGAGTGGGGCTCCCAGCCCCGGTGCTGAGCCTCTGCAGCACCTTTAGCCAGTGCATGGCCAGCCCGGAGTGAAGGATGAGGTGCCAAGGGGGCAGTCGGTACAGGCTGGATGAAGGCAGGGGGGCCGCAAGCAGGACAGGTGTGTGTTTGACAGCGCAAGCCTGATTTTGTGTTGGGCTTTGGGCACTTTATTTCCCATCTTGTCTCTGTCGTACCAGTTTGCAAAACATGACTGGCAGCTTTGCCTTGTAATTTATTTGATCATGGTAATTTTTTTGACAGGCTTCCTTGTGATTTTTTAATATATCAAATAGAGTTTAATAATAGCCTGCTATTAAGTCCTTTTGTTTCTCCCTTGGGGTTTACTTATGACTGTTGCCTCTCTTACCCATTTGAAGCTCTGAATCTATTTTCCAACTGTGAAGAACTTAGCAGTGTGAGTGCATACATAATATGTAAAAATATGCAACAGAATTGTTGTTATGCTTGGGAATTAATAAATATCAGCATTGAGGGTAATGGAGGGATAAACAAGGGTTGCTTAATTTCCAGGGATATTCCTATCAAGTTCAGCAGGACTGGCTGTCAGCAGGATGCTCTCTTGAAGGATTTTATTTTATTTTTAAATTCAAATTTTATTTCTACTCATCTTTTGAAGAAGAATTTTTATTGGCTCCTGGATCAAGTGGCCTCTGAAGAGAAAAAAACTCAGTGAGCAAAATTGAACAAAATATAGTAAATTCCCCAGTATGGCTAATACCTTTGAAATATCAAAGACAGTATAAGGAAAGTGGCTGCTTGCATTTAATCAAAGTAGAGTAAGTGCATCTAAATGGCACCTAATGGTAGATGACTTTGTTCTGTGATGGGGGGAGCCAATATTCTCTCTTTTTCTTTATTCCCCTGGGACCGTTGGTGCCGTATCTTTACCTACTTGTTTTCTAACTCCACACATGCTAGGCCCACCTGCTTTTTTCTGCTCTTTGCTTTTACTGGTATTTTTCAAGAAACTCTAAGTACCTGTCCCTCATTCCCTTCATATGCAGTGTTGTAATGTGGATAGCATAAAGCCTGATCTGACCAGCCAGTATTCAACTGCACAAAGGGTGACTCAGATTTTTCCTTGTTTCTCCTCATCTGCTTGCTACCACTCAGTTTTTTTCAATCCTGGTGTGATCATTCAGGTTTCTCCTTCTCCTCTCCAACTCAGATTTTTCTGTTGTCCCTGCCAGAAAAGAAATGTGCCATATACGGGATTGGCTACATTTTGCTGATTTTGGAGTCAGTCAGAGTTCACAGGCAAATACTGGCTTGTGCTAAGCCCTGATAGCGTTTGCAGGAGTGTGAGGATATTGTAACACTCCGTTAAACTGTGCATGCCAGCAGCAGACACAGATTTGCGGTTGTGATGTGATTGAGAGAGAAGGGTGTTTACAGTAGTAGTAGGGATGGCTGGTGGCAGGAGCTGTACCAATTCAACCCTCTGCCTATGTGTTGGATGCATAAGGGAGAAGATACCTAAGTTTGCCCACCCGCATAAGCAATAAGGATCACACAGGAAGAAGGACTGACAGTGGTTTGCAGAGAAATTACTCCTCTGTAGAAAACTGATACGTGCAGAAGTCCTCACGTTCCAACAACTGTCCACAAAGCCAGTCAATTCAGAAGAGATGATGTTGTGGTTTGATCTTACCCCTGGATTATATATGGATTTAAGAGATTTCCTGATTTAAGCATTATTAAATGTGGAATATTTTCCAGGATATTAGGCAGACAAGAATTATTCCTTTGTCTACAGTGTGGAATTCCTTTAGTATTTTTACATTTTCCCTTTGGTCTCTTTTCCCTCCTCCTTTGCAAAGACATTTGTTATGACCATTGGGAGGAAATTTTGTTCTGCTTACTAATATTTTGGTTCCTCTTGCGTAGTTAGAGGACTTTAGTGGAAGATTGAGGTCACACATCACAGCCCCATGGTGGTGAAAACTAGACAAGAACTTCCATGGGTGCTGAAGAGCATGACTCAGGAGATCCACTCACAGCGAAGGAGACAAATTTGTACATTTCATAAAGAAGGCAAAAAATCTTTCAAGAAGAGGATTATATCAAGAATTAATATTTCTGGTAATTAAGACAAACAATATAATTTTAATGTTCGATGAAGTAGAAGGCATAGACAAGATGCAAAAGCATAAATGTAATTTTGAGCACCTGTATAAGGACAGTGCTAAAACTGAGGTGCAAAATGTAGCAGTTCTTGGCAAGTCGAGTAGAAATTATTTTGGTTGTTGCAAGGGTCAGCCCTGGCTAGATGTCAGGTGCCCGCCAAAGCCACTCTATTACTCCCCTGCACACCTGGACAGGGGAGAGAAAATAAAATGAAAGGCTAGTGAGTCAAGATCAGGACAGGGAGAGATCACTCGTGTGTTACCATCACAGGCAAAATAGACTTGACTCAGGAAAAAATAATTTGATTTACTACCAATCAAATCAGAGAAAGATAGTGGGAAATAAAGCCAAATCTTAACTAAATCCAGCATGGACTCCTCTCTCTTGAGGCAGGTCCACAGGTCCTGCCAGTAACCTCCTCCAACATGAGCTTCCCATGGGGTCACAGTCTCCTTTGGGCATCCACTTGCTCCAGTGAGGGGTCCTCCATGGGTTGCAGGGGCACAGCTGCCTCACCATGGTCTTCATTACAGGCTTCAATCCTGGCTCTGGCCCCTGGACCACCTCCTTCTTTTCCTTCTTCATTGACCGGGGTGTCTGCAGCGTTGGTTCTCCTACATATTCTCACTGCTGCCATGCAGTAACTTTTTCCCTACCTTGTGTATGTTATGCCAAATGTACTACCACTGTCACTGGTGGGCTTAACCTTTGCCAGCGGCGTGTCCATCTTGGACCCAGCTGGCATTGTCTCTACTGGACTTGGGGAAGCTTCTAGTAGCTTCCTACAGACACCACCCCTGTAGCTCCCCCACTACCAAAAACTTGCCGCATAAACCCAGTACACGTGTACATTGAGACAGCACTCTTTTGGAGTATCCCAGCAGTCCACCGCTTTCTTCAAGTTCCAGAAATATTTAATTTGGTCCTCTTATCCCTTTTCCCAAGAAACAGTTATTCATGTAAAAAGCAAATTGTGTTTGAAGTCAGAATCATAGAATTGTTTGGGTTGGAAGGGACCTTAAAGATCATCTAGTTCCAATCTCCCATGAACTGGCAGGGAGACCTCCCAGTAGACCAGGTTGCTCTGAGCCCCATCCAACGTGGCCTTGAACACTTTCAGGGATGGGGAGTCCACAACTTCTCTGGGCAACCTGTTCTGGTGTCTGACATCTTACTCTTCCCTGAATTTTCTCAGGCTTTCTGAAACAAATAAAACCTGCAGAACCCTTCAAAGATGGTCAAATCCAAGTTAATTTTGAACTAGAAAGTTGTGAACTTTTCAGAACCCTGAGGCCATTTCAGGGAATACTTTGCTAGCTGTAGCTATACAGCATTTTTCCAGAACATTTATAAGTGATCCATGATGCAAAACCAGGGAACTTGAAAGTGACACGTGTACTTTGTAATCAAAAGAAATATGAAATAAAGAAAAAAAGCACTGCTCCCTTAGTGAAAAGATAAAGAAAGAAATTTCAATTCCCCTCCTACGCATCATGTCCCATTCTGTTCTCCAATACAATGAAGACAAGAGGAGAAGAAGGATCAGAATTTATTTATAATTTTGGCACCAAGGATAAAAATAAATGGCTGTAAGTCTGTGGAAGTTTTTTGCAACTTTCTAAGTTTTTGAATGTGAATAGGCTGCATGGAGAGACCAGCATGCACCCTTTTTTTTTTCCGCTAGTTTGTCATTGCCTCTGGATTTTTGTGTCTGAAGTGCCTGCTTATTGCAGGAACCGGGGGGCTGAATCACTACAGGCAGCCCACAGGTCTGGTGACTTCATTTCCTGGGTTATATAAAATCCAAACTTCCTAACAAATTGTCTGCAGGAAGTGTTTACCACATTGATATAGAACAATTAGAGTGCATAGAAACCTGACCAGGTTGAAAAAACAATTACGTGAAACACTGACGTTAATTTATAAAGACCTTTAAACACGGCACTGGGGTTGCCAGCCAACGAGCAACCAACCAGCCTACCTACCTTGGTTCTTGACTAGAAATATTGAGTTAGATGTCAAGGCTAGATATACTGTGAAGGGTGGAGACCTGCGTGAAAAAACTGTCATTAAGGTGTTATGTCTGGTTTGTTACATTCTACCTAATAAATCGTTCACCTGTGTAGAACAAGAGATCTTATATTTACATTTATCAACATGGATCTTCAGTAAGTCTGCTGAGGTCTCTAGAGTTAGTCTAGATTTAAATAGTTCAGTTAACAACTGAATTTGTTGTTTTGTGCGGGGAGATGCCTTTTACTGCAGAAACTGAGCTCCTATTCTGAGCTGTTTGGAGCCCATGAATATGGAGGGCTCTCTGCACTGGCATGGTGACACTGCAGGACATAAGGTTAAAGGAAACAAGAACCACCCATTTATTTCTCACTTCATAAAGTTATGAGTAAAACAAGTATTTCCCCATCCTACATAGTCTACAGGCAGTCGGGTACCTCTTTTGCCCCAAAAGTGCAGCTGTTTTTTTTTTGGTTTTCCCTCTGATAAATCATTCTTTATAATACAAAACAGCAACAGTACAACAAGCAATAAAAATCTGTTGACAACTACATAAAATATGCCACTTTGGAATTCACAATTTTCTAAAGACCCCAACCAAAACAAACAACTTCTTATGGAGCTCCTTATTGAAGCCATGTTTGTTAAGCCTTGATTTTCTGGCCAAGTTCTGTTTGTTAGTTCACTTAATATTGCAATTTATACTTATCAAAAGCATTTCTATCAACATGTGTAAACAGAACCTTGTCCTGGAGTTTGAAAAGAAGAAGGATACAACTGCTGTGATGTGATGCCCAGCACTACCTTTGTGCAGAAGATGAAACAGGAGAGAAATTGGGAAAAGTACATCTTCACATTCAACTGGAAATGTGGAAATGTAGAAAGCAAATCAGCAAGCTACGTAAGTGAACTGGTATTTAGCTGTTTCAGTGCAACTTTAACTGAGATCTGAAACAGATACTGCTTTGACTGCTATTTTATATGCAGCAATGGGAATTGTTCTCTGAATCATTACTGTCTCAGGGGTTCTTGCTTTAAGGTGGAGGATGCCCACTTCTAGGGGGTTCCCAGTGTCCCTTTTTATCCTTAGGTTCTTAAATCAGAGTCCTTGGTGGTACATTGGACCAACCTTCAGCCACTTAGGAGATTGGTGTTATACACCAAGGCGGTCAAAGGATTAAATTTCCCAAATGAATCACTTTAATGGTGCAAGACTTCTTTGGCCCACATTTTTCTGTTGAGAAAATTCCCTGTCAGGAGTATTTATCAGAAGATAATTTCTTAATGGTTGCTATTTTGTTTTTAGTTGATAGCATTCAGATCTCTTGCTATGAAATTGCAGCTTTAGTTTTCCAAGAAAGCCTTGCCTGTGTTAAATATCCGACTAATTTCTTGCCGAACTTAAGTAACATGTTTGGTGACTGAAGGGTCACCAGTGTGTTGTAGAAGCTTGTAATACTGCAGTCTTTGCATGTTTCCCATTTAAACAGCACTCTTTTTTTAAGACCATTTCCATTGAAATAAGATGTCTTTCTCACTTTAAGTTTTCTCATCTATGAAATGATTTTGATTCTTCATTACCGTGATAAACTATTGAGGCCTCAGGCCAACAGAACTTGTAGGGCTGTTAAGTATCATGCTACACTTAATTCCATGTTAGAACTCCTAAATAGAAATGGTATGATTTTCAGAAATGTGGAGTAAATGCAACTGAAATGAAATCTAGGAAATTAAGCTGTGTAAATTTAAGTGCTTAGATGTATTGACTATAGGCATCAGGATTTCAGGAAGGAGTATGAATTATTACTATGTGCTGGAACTTTTGGTATTTAAACTTGAATGTGACCAAATATAGAACTAGGTGCCTCAGCTTTTACATCTGCATTTGGAGAGAAAATGATGAGCTTTTATTTTCTGCAGTTTTGGTAAATCCAAAGCATTTCAGAGGGGTCATCTAAAATTACTAAATAGTTTTAAACTTTCAGCCTTAGAATTTAGCCTATGCTACCCATTTTCTCTTTGATGGAATGCAACCACTTAGAGCACAGGCTGGAAAGATACGAATAGAGATATCTTCTTCGAGGAATTTGGTGTCAGAATTCATGTTGGTATCTAAATCAATTTACTCCAAATTTTTGCTGAAATTTGTAAAGAGAGCATGCTCTTAGCATATATTTCATGTTAGAGAATGAAACAGGCTTTTCGTAGTCTGACTCAGCTTTAATTTGTATTGCAGGCCTTGACTATGCATAAGGACATACATGTAAACTGAGCTCTTGATGTAACAGTAAAAATTATATGCCTTTGATGTATCATTTCTTGCATGAATCAACCTTTAGTGCTATTAAGCTACTTGTGCAGAATTTTTTAAAGACTGCTTGAGCCCTATGAGATTTCATTCTCTCTGTTCTCCAAGCCTGCCTGTTTTCATTCTAAAGCAAACAAATAACTTCCCTACCCGCCTCACCCGCCATTAATCCTGAAGAAAATCTGTCAGGTAAACATGGAGACAGTAAATGTTGTTTTATTTTTTTGTTTGGTTTTCTTTTTTTTTTTTTTTTTAATAACCTTGTCTTTGGAAAGGAAGATCTGAATGAAGAGATGATCATCAGAAGCATCTGGAAAATACATCTGTAAAGAACTTAATGGGAAATAAAGCATGTACATTTTTCCTATTAAAATAACAGAAAGAAAACATCCAGAGTGTCTGTGTAGGAATATAATGGAGTCAAAGGTGATTGCTTGTAATATAGTAATAAACCCAGGAAGAGTGTTTTCAGCTTTGCTTGTTCTGCTATATGGCTTTTGAGACATCATGGCAGAGTCTATGTGAGAAATTGCCATCATTATAGTGAGTCTGGAAAAGGTGGATGCAATTCTCTCTGTGGGATTCATGTTCCTAGGGAGCTGGGCAGTCCTTAGGTTTCTGTAAATCTGTAGCCAGGGTGGGGCCTGATTTGGTGTTTGGCTCATAGATCTGTCACTGGCTGCTGTGTGTGATCCCTTGAAGTGATTTCTCCAATGTGATGATTGGCCTTGCCTTTCCTGTCCTGGAAAGGCTTGAAACACTGATGCAGAATAAACTCTCACCTCACATTGCCCAGGCATTCCCTTAAGCTGGAAGAGGACTTCCACTCATAGATCAGGTAGTTCTGTATTTGCTACGTGGTGCTTCATACAGGCTGTCTAGGATTCACGGAGAGTGAACTGAATCATCACATACCTGTTAGCATGTGCACGTGTATTTATTTTGCAGGTACTTCCTTCAAGTACTCCTTGCTGTGAGGCCCTTGTTTACTTACAAGTAACTGCTCCTGGGACCAGACGGATACACCTGGTTATAGGGAACTGAGAGTTCTAGATGAAATGCAGGGACATTGGGTGGATAAGAAAAAGTGGCATGTGTGGGCAAATGAATGCCAGCAGTACACTGCAAGTATAGAGTCCATCTTTGTTGTCTTTACTCAGCTGCAGAAGGCAGAGCCACCAGTGTCAATGAACTAGTCCTACAGAATAAAGGCCATCATCTTTTGGCAGCTCTGTAACAGATTGGTGCTCTCATTAGCAGTATCTCAGGGAACAGTGGAAAGGTCCTGTCTGGCTCTGAACACCTACTGAATCAACAGAGCACTGCATCTTGGCACTGGTGGTAAAAAAATTTGGCCTCCAGGTAGTAGTCTGTAAAATGCAAGCGGGTTCTCCTTTTATTCTGTCTTAGTGGCCAGGATTGAATACTATTTTGACCCAGCTGGACACAATTAGACTGATCCCACTTGTACCTGTCAACCCCATCTTAATTTCAAAATAATTTGTTTATCAAATTACTTATGAATATATACGTCTTCCACATGGTATGAGACAGAGCAACTCTGCCTATCTTTTGAAGAATTCATATATATTAGGGCTTCAGCTGGAGTAAAATTGATCTTCAGTATGATAGAGAAATGCTAGACTACATGGATTATATCTCTCTTGTTCTATAGCTACTAATGTAAATGCTGTATGCTTCAGTTTGTGCCTCCCTTAGGATGATTTACCAAAATTAAGCTGGTATAAAGAAACATAAAATACGGAAAAAAATGTAGCAGAGCCAAATAATTTTCTTTTTACACCAAAAGTATTTAATCCAAAACTCAAAAAACCTCTTATTCCTGAAGTCTGAAAATAAGGGCACTAACTGAGTCATGGTACACAGTCTCCTGTTAAAAATCTCTCAAAAATTTCAGTTATCAGTTAGCACTCTGAAATAAACACCCTTTTTTGGCAGACCTGTACAAACTGGCAAGTGGGATATGGTTTTTATAGGCCTGATGGTGCACAAAATAATTATGTGGCCCACTCACCTCTTTGATGTTACTTACAGGTTCTGAAGGAGTCAGGGCTTCTCTGTTCTGTTAAATTTTTTTGTGTGATGTAGGGGAAATCACTTCTGGTTTAAATTTTTGGCCAATCAATATAAAATGCAGAGACAGATGTGCCTGCATGCTACAGAGACCAGTCCCAGGTAAGTCCTCCAGTGGGTTCTTTGAGCTACTCACCTAGCTACTTGGTGTTTCTGGAAAGAAGCAGACCTGATTTTGACTGTATTTTATGTGGGATAATGTTGTAGATAAACAAAAGACAAAGACTTTTGTTTTGCCAATTGTGTTTAACTTTGCAAAAATAACAGTTAAAATTGGGGTTGGATGAGATTAGGTAAACCATTTAAAATGAAGATAACCTTTTTCAACTGTCTAATTTTCTAAGTGAAAATAACTGTGAGCAGGTGCTGGTAGATGCAGAGAAGCAGGCAATGAACGGGACAATGGGGAAAAAGTGTCTCTCTTTACCAAGGTCTCATCTCATGGAAATACAGGCTGTCCTCCTGAGGTCTGCAGCTCTTCAGCATTTCCAGAGCAGTGAGCGCCTATGAGAGGAACAGCCTGGGATTCCCCTCCACAGTGCTGTGAAGCTGTCATTTTTCATCAGTGTCACTGCTGCTTCCTGTTTATGGAAAATTCATGACGGGAATAGGATTGTTTTGAATTACAGTCCAAATAAAGTTGAAGGAAAAGAGAGCCAGAACTTTGGCTGTGTTGGTCACTTCGGTAATCCAGTCCTGTTGCTGTAACTAAGCTTTTCTGCCTTTATTCTAGTATCTTCTTGCCAGGAGCTGGGTTTCTGTCCCATGAAAAGTGGGAGGCTTGGTAGAGGCAAACCCTCAGTGTTACACTATGCACCTTGTTGGATTTTTCTGGTCAGTGAGTCACAGCTGATGTGACCATTTTTATTTTGGTTGTGTCAGATAAACCCAGGTGGTTTTTCTAATCTGAGGAGGCTGAAAATCTTGGTTAGTGCCTGCATGAGAACTCTCTTGGCCTGGGGTCTTTCCTCAGTGCTTTCCCACACTCCTCTTGTCCTTACCTGCAGAGCTTGAATAGTCATTCTGTCTCCATCTGTTGGTGCTGGCCTTACTTTCCTATGACCCTTAGCACTTTTGGTCCTGTTTCTGGTGGACTGTCCCCTTAGTGTTGGGTGATGGTGGTCTCTCTCCTCTTTCCAGTTACTGTTTGAAAGGGTGAAGGATCAAGGATCACTAACCAGGATCAGTAACCAAAATGCTTGTTATGCAGAGAAAAATTAAGGGTTGCGTCTGCCAGTGAAGGATGCCATGCAGCTAGCAAAGATTTTCTCTGAATCGTCCAAAATGTCCATGTCACTCAGCATTTTAGGCACAGGAACTGGGAATGGCATTAAGGGATAAAATATCCCCCTCATTATCATTAAGACCATTGCTTCATGACCTCTTTCATAAATCAGTAACAGAGGGTAATGGAGCAGAAGATTCTCCCTGAGATCTTAATTGATCCAAGCAGAGATATGTGTCTGTGATGTGAGTTAGGATTAGAAATTAGCTCTAAAAACAAAACAGCCTATGCAAAATTGATGAACGCTGACCTATAAAACAATTCAGTGAATTAGTTCCAATTTGTAATGTGGCATTCCTTGAAGTAATTGGCCAACACAGTGTTTGTCAGAGGAGGTGGTAAAGGCTGAATGAATAATTTTATCACTTAAAGTTAATTTACAATGGTGTGGAGAGGGTGACTGATCAGTTCTTTCACTGAACCAGAGTCTAGCTTGTTGCTGTGGCCTTATAAAAAGATGCTCTTTTTACTTTTTGCACTACACCTTGAATGTAGAGACCTGTGATCAGGATGGGAGGTTTAGTCGATCTCTGAAGGAGGGAAGGTATCCAGGAAAAAAGTATAAGAGTGTGTATGTGGGCATCAGAGAAGAGAGAAGGGTTGGAGGAATGACAGGCTTCTGTGTCAGAAAGTGAACTTCTTCCCTACACATGCCTGCAGGAGTGGGCGTTGAAGGGAGGCTGACTGCCTGACTTGCTTCTGGGAGTCTTCCACGTTTTCAGCGGAGTGAAAAGTACGTTATTTTTATTACTATTAAAAAGTACTTCTGAACTTACAGTGTCTGTAAGTGAATATTACAGTGCTGCTCACTGGAAGGTTAGCTGAAAGTCACAGCATTTGCGGCTGATGCCCTGGGAGGCCTCAATCTGCATTTCATCTGTAATGATGAAAGCTGAGTACAAGGGATGAGGCAGTTCCCATGGTCAGTAGTGGGATACAGGAGGCCTTCACATGGGTCAGGGAGCTCTTAGTGAGCTGTGGAGGGGGAAAGTGAAGGCCATGAGGATTATAAGCAAGGAAGGAGGCAAGAAAAAGCATGTAAGAGGACAGAGCATTGTCCAGGGGAAAGAAAGGTGACTAAGCTCATTTCCAAAGGCTCCAGGTATATAGAATGTCACTTCTGGGGGCAAGGCATTACCTTGCTCTGAAAGGAAGTGTCTGTATGTGGTGGTGGGAGTACGTGGCAGGGGATTGAAGGGTAATGGTGATGGCTCCTGTTCCTCAGGAAACTTCCTCAGTGAGATACATATTTGGAAAATGCTGCCAAAATACTGATTTTATAAAGCGGTTTTGGTGTTTTGTTTTTGTTTGTTTGTTTGTTTTCTTTTTTATTTTCACCTGCTCCTTTATGCTGTGTGGAGGCTATGTGGTCATGTCTACCACATTCCCTGTTGTTGGTTGGGTAAGATGTCTCATTTCAGCCAGGGGAAACAGGAAGAGAAGACTGATAAGGTGTTGAGTGGTCAGCTGCCCTCATGAGTAATAGGGGCACTAAAGACAGGAGGGTTTGCCAGGAAGGTGCCTTGGATAGGTGCTGGTGCTGTGATACCTGTGCTCTGTCCATCTTGGATGTTCCACTGCTAGTCAGAGAAGACAGCTGGGATCCCTTTGCTACTCCTGTTGGCATAAGCAGGTTTGATGAGTGTGGTACAGCCTGAGCAACAGGTCTGGTTTGTTGTGTTGCCCTGCCCAAGCTGCAGGAATCAAGGGCAGGGCTGCTTAGTAGGTACCTCCAGACAGCCCCAACCGCAGGTTCTGCATACCTTGTTATATCTCCTGTCATTTCTTCACCCTTCTTCCTCCATCCCTGTAGTTCCCTCTTAACTAGCAAGTGGTTCATGGAAGGTGGGACTGAGCAGTTTGCTTAGACGCCTTCCTGAGCTCTCAGGTGCTGGGGTGCCTCGAGTTAGTTATTCTGACCATAATCTTCTTTACTTTTATAGTTACATTAGGGAGAAGTAGCTTTCTGACAGGCATTTTGTGTACCCCTCTCAACAGTATTACCACCCCTGGCAGCATCAGCCCAAGCAGAGTGTGCAAAGTGAGCCACAGAAAAATGGTCAGTGTTGACAAGCCTTTTCCTTGCCAGCAACACTGAAGCACGGGGGGTATTCCAAACAACTCTATGTGATGCAAATAGTCTTTGTTAACAGCAATTCAGGATTAGATGTGATTTTAAAGAATTATATGGGCATCTGTTACAGAAGAACTTAACCCTTCCTAATCAAGTCCTTATTTGGCACAAAACACGCTTTGTCTTCTGCAGCTAATAAAACGTAGAGGTCAAGAATGCAAATATAAGAAATGTCTTCTGCATCAAAGAAGAATAAAATTAAGGAGAGGCATGACCATGCCTCTGGTAGTACTGTGTTACCTGGAGGGACAGGGAGAAATTACAAATGCTCAACAGGGAGTTTGTTGCCCTCCCATGGGAAATTCCTTATCTGGCAGGTCAGGTCTATTCTTCACTTCTCTTCACATTTTCCCTCCTTATGTCTTTAAGGGGTCAGAAACCCAGCCCTACTAGGAAACAGAGTGGTTGCCTCCAAAGCATGGGATGATGCTACCCACTGCATTCTCAGTCTTCTCTCTTTTTAGCTCATTCGGGAACCCTTGCCAATTAGGCCTCCCAAGAACTAGTAAGACAGGAATAAGTTTGCAGTGAATGTATCAGATTGCATGTGCCCTTTATGTTGCTTGTTAGTAAATGGTTGTCTTTTCTCGCTAGTAAATTTGTCTAATTCTTCACATAATACTCTCAAAAAAAGAGAGACATACACAAGAGACTAATCAAGGGCACCATTCCTCAGCTGGAATAAAAACAATGCAAAATTTTCGGCTCAAGATATTTTGGAGGGCTGACAAATGCAATGACTATATAGTAGCACTTCTGAAAATGGAATCCAGTGTTCTTTTTTTCTGTCTTTTGATTCCTTTCAGACCTTTTTCTTTTTTTTTTTTTTTTTATTTATTTGTTTGTTTAGGGGGTTTGTTTGTTTGTTTGTGGTTTTTGTTGTACCCCCACTTCACCCCCCCCCTCCCGGAATCTTATCAATTGCATAATCAAAATTCAGGGGGATGGGTTAAACTGCAGGAAACAGTAGCTCCAGCTTTATTGAGAAATAACTCTTTCTCAGTCATGTCAATGTCCAAAAAAGTAAAAATAAGAGTACTCCTTGGGGATCTATAGCCATTACTATCGTGGCTAATTATTATTAAGTAATTACTAACATTTCAATAGTGGCTATAACTGAATTTTATGAGCATGACAGAGTATAAATCTGAAAGAAGCAACATCGTTTACTAGAGAAGAGAAGGGCAGTAGAGTCCTGCACCTCCTCTGTACATGAATCTCAGGCTCAAAAGGTGGGGTAGAGCTGGTGTCCCTGACATCCTTCCATTGGAGAAATGTGTCACCTAGTCCAGGTGCATGAAGGACAGTTTGTTTGATGCCTACCAAAATGTATGTACCCCTCTCTAAGCTTTGGAAGTGAAATTATGTCCTGGCTGGCAAGTAACATGAAGGAGGTGGTGTGGAAATGTCCCTTGTGAGCTCTGTGCCTGTACTGCAGTAGCAGTTTTGGAAAAATGTGGACAGGAGGTGCAGGTTATATGAGATTTATGTTCTCACAACAACGGGTAAGCATCCTGCTCCACCTGTCCTTCCATCTTCCTGCCCCCCGAGTTCCTGCAGCATACTTCTGGTGTGCACATCATTCTGCATTGCATCCATCTTCTTCCCTTGTTATTTTTCTAGCCCAGTTAATCTTGTTCCACAGGGTCAGGCAGATCTAGTAGAAGTAAAATAAAGCAATGGTTTATTATTAAAAGCCCAAGACAAAGGTATTAGTGTTTAGAGGGCTGATGACTATAAGCAGAGCAAACTATGTGGTTACAGACTTTGTTTAAAGTGAGGTGCTTCCCTCGCTGTCTCAGTATGCCTCACTTGAAGGCTCTGAAGCCCATACTGAATTGAGGTAGATCATCTGACCTCTTCCCACATCAGATAAATTCTTCAAGACCTGGGGGAATGCAATTTCCTTTATAATATTGCTGGTCTTATTTTTAATAAGAATAACAGGCCAGTAGCAAGGCACTTTACCAAGACCTACTACTCCTCTCCTATAATCAGTCTCTTCATCATCCTGCTTCACCTGTCTTTCACCTGTCTCCAACCCAGCATGAGGGAAGGTTTTAGGAGAAAGCATTGCTAGCGTGTATGTTGTACTCTGGCATGCACCCGTGCATACATGGTGGCTTCTGTATACTTCTGGGGGCAAATGTCATAATTTCCACATGCCCTCTGTGGGGTCAGAGGATGGGATGGGAAGAGAAGCTGCCCTGAGAGTCACAACTGTAGCAATACTAGTGACCGCACACTTATGGTGGGTAACACCTCTGAGGAAGGAGCAGTCCTTGTCTACCTCACATCTGACTTACCCCACAGTCATGCCAGCTTACCTTCCCGACCCTGTGCTAGTGGAGACGTACCCATCATTCCTTTCTCTTCCACCTGGAAGGGCTGAGCAACTGGGTGAGACAAAGGCTGATATTTTCGCTGTTCAGGTGGCCACCATGAGCACCATCTACTCTCTGTACCCTATCAGAGCTTGTGTTGCCTTCTGTCAGCCCAGGTACCATTGCCATAGTTCTGTAGGCTACTATCCAGGAGAACATGTGTGGGGATGTATGCAACATGAGTGGAAGAGGAAGATTTGCTGGATGTGTTGAGGGAAGAGCATGCTACAGGCATCTATTTTAGAAAGGGATGAATAGTTTAGATGCATCTGTTGCCAGCAGAGGTGAAAAGGCCTCCCATGACCATCAGTGGATGACATGCTGGAACCTGGCTAGAAATATGCAGAAGAGCATGATCAAAACCTGGGGTTGCTCAAAAGAGCCAAAGCTAAACGTACCATGTCAGTAGCAGCTTGGTACAGGGAGAGGAGAGCTGATGTTTGTAAATACAATTTTAACCTATCTCTGTCTCTTTAACAGAGACTGAAGTATCTAAGGAGGAAGATGTAAAGCCTCTTGAGAACCTAAAATTTAAAAAATTGCCAGGACTCAAAGGTACCAGTATATATCTAAGGCTTTTTGATCAAATAGTGTGGAATCACAAAAATAATGAATTATGGGCTTTGCCCCAGTCCTGGTGAAGTCCAGAGGGGTTTCAGCATGCTTTTTCAGATGGAGGCTGATATAGCAACTGTGTAAGAAATGGACTTGTTTGTTTCTTTAAAGGACCAGAGAGCTTTATGAATAGCTGTTGTATTTTAGCCAGTTATAACTAGCTGTTTGTGATGAGGGGAAGTTGTTGTTGTTGTGGTGCTTGCTATTGACTGCTTGCTGAGGCACTTCAGAGCATAATTAGGAACACGAAAGGCCAGTGTACTGTCCTGGAGAACCAGTTCCTGGCCAAGTGCCTCTATATTTGTAAGACCTTTTTGGTGTACCTCTGTTAAAAACTTTCAAAGCAAATACGGAGCTACTAGGCAAGGAGCATTTATCCTGAACTGATGAGGTAATATTTGGAAGTGCAGGTATCTGTTATTCCAAACAAGGAGCATGTTCTGAAGCCACAGAATGGACAAATGATGACTGTGGCAACTCAGAGCAAAGAAAAGTTAAGAGGAAACTCGTGGTTAGGAGAAGTTGGTACTTGAACCAAGAGCATTGTAAGGATTTGAAGGATTTAGAGGAAGGAGTGGAAAGTAAGTTGGGAAATGGCCTGAAACACTACGAAATTGGTGGGAAGACTTCCCTTAGACTTCAGGTCAAAACATGAGTGTAGAGGATGAAGAGTGCCTCAAGTGTTGCAAACACAAGTACAGATGGAGAGGGGAGGCTGTTGAAGAGAACTGAAGGTACAAAGAGAAGTAGGAGATTCCATATTAGCTGAAAACCCTACAAATGGCCAAAGGTTCCTGTGAATTCTCATGGGTTTTCTTCTTTCAAACACTTACAGTTTTATATGAGTAACCTGGTGTGGAGTATTCAGGGACACCGCAATAACCACTGGTGTTGCTAGGATACTCAGTTATACTAAAGAGGGGATTAAAATTCAACTAGAAGGTGTAAACCTTCATGGCATAGAATTGAGGGCAGGCAGGAATATCATGTGAAAGGTTGCCATCTCCTTCAATGCAGCAGTTGGAAAAGATGTGATAAAAGCAGTCACAGGAGGAGGCAGGATCAGTGCGTAAGAGATTTTAAAGCAAGGTTACAGGAGACAGGCCTGAGGCTTTCTGAACTGTGAAGGAGAAGAGTATCTAAAAATATTGAAAACCCCCAAAACCTGTGAAAGGACTAGTGAAGCATTTTCATTTCCTCCTGTGAGCCCCCTTCCTCTCCCCCCCAAAAAAAAAGATTCATACTCTATACCATAAGTAAATGTAAAGCTAATCAAAGGATATACTTTCTTTTCCAACACCTTGTCAATGGCTGCAACTTGCAGTTGCAAGAGATGGAGGCACATGAAATAAGCACTGTGGATTTATTGTTGAAAGACCAGCAATTTTGCAGCACAAGGCAACATTTGTACTGTAGCACCTGAAAAAATAAGTGATGGAATTGCTCGCAAGCAGGTTTCGGGAAGGACCCTCCTGTACAGATCATGCAGAGCCATGCACAATTAGCTGGCTACTTACCTCTTCCCATTTGTCACTCCAGGTCACACGCATCATTTCTCTCGCGCTTTTAGAGGTAGCTACAGCGGTGCTGGCACGGCAGCCCCAGTGGACCGCTCATCTAATCTGCTGTGGCAGTTCGTCTTCTATGTAGGCCACTGCAGAACAAATTAAATTTTTGGTGTCTTCATTTTCTTCTGCAAATGGCTTCCTTCTTTGGTTCAGCTTTAATTTTTATTAGCATTTACTTATTTTAACTGCATGGATCTGTCCCTCATCTTTGGCCTTGCAGAGAATCCAGTAACTGTTTTCCTGCAAATGGCAAGTGTATTTTCAAGGCCTAGGCTTTAAATGGTTGTTCTGACAAAAAAAAAAAA
>VXAY01004360.1:1581735-1597288 GCA_013399855.1 Oxyruncus cristatus
ATTCCTCTCACGCCCTTGACATGAAAATAACAATGTGAACAATGGGAGCTGGCCGGAGCCAGCCTGACGCTGGAGCGCGCTATGTGGAAGGAGGTTGAAGAGGGAAAAAAAAAAAAAAAACACATGCTGTGGAGGGAGGATGTTCAGCAGACTATTTGCATCAGAGTTTGAGAACCCACACAATAAAAATGAAAGTGCAGAGTGCAGGCCAGCTGCCTGAGATAAGATCACATTGTTGGAAAGGGGAGAAATGTACTGTCTCCATGCTAGCTGGGCTGGCAGCAAAAGTACACCACAAAACAAGTGGTGAGATCACACGTGCAGCCCCTCTTCCTTGGTTGCTGAAGTATCGAGTGATTTTGATTGATTTTTGTATGTCACGGTATGCCACAGCCAACCTGAGAGAATTAAGCAGCTGGTATAGCGTGCACGGGAGTTGTGTGGAGCGTGGATATAGAGGGGAGCTAAAATCAATGATTTTTAACAAGTAAATGCAGCTTTGTGCAGTTCCCCAGCAGCGGTAGGGCCGTAACTGATGTGATGGCTTTATTGCAGCTGTTTGTGGGTGCGTTTGGCCTCAAACAGGGAGGAAAGAAGGCTCTGCTGTGGCTTGAACAGAGCTTTCATTTGTTCTCTGCACAGCTCTAGGATTTGGTTCCTCCCATCTGTGGCAAATCATCTTATTTACCACCTCCAGTGACCAACTCAGATGTTGACAGAAATGTCAGTTTTAGAAACTCACAGATGCTATTGGGAATAATGACCTATCTGGATGTTTTATCATATATTTAATATATGCTCTGATAAGACTGCAGGGTTGGGTTTGAACTCTCTCACCTAATTTTTAACTCTTGGGGTTTTTTTAATGAAAATTACTAATAATAATTTTAAAATCCCAACCTCTAAATTACCTTTAAAGTTCTCACTTGCCTTCCTCAAGCATTACATAAGGTTGTGGGGCTGAACTCTGTTTTCATTTATTCTAGTCTGAGTTCTGTTCAGCATCTTGTGTTGCTGGCCAGCGTTGTTGGTTTAACTTTATGCTCTATGGATGATTTTCTGGGCCTTCTACACTACTTTTATACTGAGTGATAAAAAACGATGCCTGTGTGATTGCCACGTGGACATGGAGGGTTTATTGCAGTGTCTGCCGGCCATTTCTCTTCACCCTGGTGTGTGCAGGTGCTAGCATGCTTTCACTAACAGTGCTTTCACCTCTAGTGCTCTTGCCTACTTTGTCCTCTAGGGCTCCTTCTCTCCTGCACACAGTAGATTCAGAGCTTCTTAAAACCATTGGGGAGAGATTTTAGGATGAATTGCCTGAATACCACAGCACTCTTCTGATGCTTTTATTGAACAACATTTTCTTTTTACTGCCTTCTCCATGCACTCCCTGGGGCACAAAAAATACCTGATGTAGGAAGACCCTGCCCTAAACAGGGGCAACTGGGGGAACTTCATCACAGAGAATGGTGCTGTATAGTTGATCCTTGACAGCAAACATTGCTAAGCTTTGCTAAGCTAGCTCCAAACCAAGGGATTCTTCTGCAAATGTTATGACTGCTATGATGGCTGTGCCAGAAAAGAATACCTTTGACTGTAACAGAACACACCAGTGCCCTGTGGCCTGTGACCTCGGCTCCTGGTATGAGTGTACATAATTTCCACAGGGGCTAACATGGCTTCGTCAGGTGAGGTGGTTCATTCCTTCTCTACCAGTGCATGCAAACATTCCCGATATTCTCTTCTGTGTTCCTTCCCTGTTAAATAAAAAGGCCCCATTTTAACAGCTTTTTTCTCTAGCCATCGAAGACATTGACAGGACTGACACTGCAATTCAGAACCACATGCCGTGGTGGCAGCTGGGTGGAGCTGTGTATGCACCAATTCAGGATTATCACAGGAACTATATGTGTGGATTCGGTCTCTGTAGCAGAACTGTTTAAAAATTACTTTCCTGTGATCAGAATTAAATGCAGGATGCATTTGTCTGTGTGGAGATGCTAGTTCTGTGCTCATGTTTAGTTTGATTTTATTTTTTTTTAATTTTTATGAGCTGTTGAGCTATTATTGATGAACACCTACAAGTTGTTATCTTGAGCGTCCTCCTGGCTTACTGAGTAAGCCAGCAAATATGGTGATCTTCTAGAGACCATGAAGATTCAGATTGCTACTCATTCAATGTAAATTGAATATAATTCCTCCTCTCTAAAACAGTTTGCAGAAGTTGCTTCCGGAAGTTGTTTTATGGATAAAGGCATTCTAGAAGGAAAGAGCATCTCTTCCGATGCTCCTGTGACCTCAGCTCTACCAGGTCAGACTTTGCTCAGGCAGACAGATGCTCTTCATCAATTATATTCATGTTAGGGAGAAAAAGAGCCCTAACTAGTCTGTGGGTAATGGGTGGGAATTGTGGCCTGCAGATTAATTAGGATGTTTGTTCCCTCTGTTTACTGACACTGGAACTTAAGTAGTTGCATCCTGTAGAAGAACATTACTGTAACTCTGTTTCCTGATGTTTTACAAAGTATAACCTTCCACACTTGGCTGCATCTCTAGAAAGTTTACTGGTTTTGTTTTTTAATTCTAGCTATTTTTTTTAAAAAAATGGGCTTTCATGGAAAGTGAATCTTCACATGAAAGTATACCTCTATACAGACTTTTCTGAACCATGAACACTAGTAGAGAAAAGTCCCCGCTATTCTGTACGGTAATTTTAAAGAAAAATAGTAGAAACATACAACACAAACTAAAGGATACTGTAAGTTCTCAGTAAAGACTGTTCAACTCTTTTTCTCTCTCCTAAAGAGATACTTTTCCATAATTCTTTTCTATACAGACATGGATTTATTTTTCATTATTATTTTTATTAAAAGAATCGTGTTTTAAGAACTGCTCAATCCCCTTGGCTTAAACAAAGAATTAATGTCTGAATTGTCATTATAATGTAATTTTTAGGCTGAAAAGGCTTCTGGTATGGGATGCTTGTAGCCTAAAAGCTTTCTGCTATATAAGGAAATGAATTTTATTTAACTTTCTCAACCACCTCTATGTGCACAAGAGAGTAGCATCCAAATTCAGACTAAGAATAGAAACTTTCTAACTGCACTAATGAGTTTCTGCCATATCTCTGTAACTAGTAGTCAGCAGTCTGTATGATTACTCATGTCCACTTTCACAAAGGCTAGAGGTTGCAGGTGTGTTTTCTTAGGCATTTTAATATATTGAATGTTTTTGTTTCAAAGTCCATGACTGCAGTTATTGGGATGTGGGCTTTGCTGTCTTCGCTGTGGTTGTTCCTCCGTTGTTGTCTCTCTGAGCCTGGGTGGTGAAGGCAACCATAAGGCTCTTGCGTCAAAGTAGTGTCAGTCCCAGGACTCCTGAAATCCTGGTCCTTGCCTTAGCATCCCGTGTTTCCTGAGGTGGACAGCAGGTCTGGTTGCTGAAGACCAAGCTACCAGGCAACATGCACAGCTCAACTTCTCAATCCTTTGTGTGTTCTCCTTCAGCACGGTGGGCTGTGCTGGGGTCTGTGCACACTGATACCAAAATTTGCAGCGAAGGTCCGTCACTCAGCACTTTTCAGCGAATGAGTTCGCAGGAGACAGACTTTGTCCAGGCAGAACTCTCTTGTAACTTTATTACTCCATTTATATACAGAATAAGGGTCCAAGCTATCAAGCGAGGACAGATTTTACTTATCTGCACACATTCCACACAGACACTCCCGTGGCTGCCTTCAGCCACAAAGAACAACCATGCTTCAAGCGGCTTTCCAGCTTGACCTTGTGATTCTTTTCACACACACACTAATCTTAGCTCTGGCTCACTCAGGACCACAATATTTTTGCTTTAATATTTCTTCATCTTCTTCTATCATCCAGATGGCTGGTGTTGTCTTGTTTAGCTGCTCCTACAGAAATCAGCTCTCGAGCCTCCTGGCGCAAGGAGCCAGTGGTGGGATCCAGCCTCCTGAGATCAATTTCTCTGATGCCAAGTGGGTAGTTGGTGGCTCCTGCATCGTCTCTGAGTAAAGGGGATGTAAGTTACAATGGGGTGGTAGCAGACAGGCTGAGTCTGGTCCTCTGGTTTTAGCAGCTGCCTAACTGTGATGCCAGCTGATTTTCTGGGCTGAGTGACTCTTAGACAACTTCCCTCAGGGCTGTATCTACAGATGGGGTAATACTGTTACCATGTACTTAGAGATGCAGTATTTGCTTACTAGCATTTCACTGGTGCTTGAAAGCAGAGATCTGTTTCAGGGAAAGGAAACAAGTTGTGCCCCCAACACGTTACATCTTCCTGGTCCAGGAAAGTGAGTTGTTAACTCCTCTTTCCTTGCAGCACACCCTCCCTCCCTGCTGACTGGGAAACACTGAGGCAAAGTGTCAACCACTTTGGTGGCCCAATGCATGGTGCAGAAGTGTGGGGCCATGCCCAGCTGTCTGTGAACCAAGCCCTACCTGTAGGAGCCCACCATTCTCTTCTCACTTGGTAATGAAGCACAAGACTTTGTTTTGCACATTTGCTGGGATGCATTACTTGTTATTGCCATGCTTTACATTAATTCCTCTCTCTGACATCTGGGTTTACTTTTAGCTCTATATTGTCAGTGAGTTCCTTGGTATTGGGGGATTTAAGTGGTTTCAAACCCAGCAACAGGAGACTTGGACCTGCAAATATATGGTGTGATTGAATGTGATGGTTGGGTCCATGTGCACAGCAGATATTACTATTACTCATAAAGGATACTTAAAAGCAAAAAAGAGCTGCAAATACTATGAACAACTTTTTCCTCCCCCTGTCCCACAATAACATCTGGCTCTGCCAGTTCATAGTCCACTGGTCAGAGAGATTTGGTAAGGAGGTAGCAGGACATGAACAAGTAGGATCAAAATGGGCTCCCCACGCTGGCCTTGGCTTTGTGCACCATGGTCTGGTTTTCCCAAGAGGGCAGATGTGCTGCCCTTCCCTGAAGCTGCCATGAGGCCATTTGGGATGAGTATCAGAGTGACAGCAGTGGCATGGGATGGTGTGGTGTGCCCCCCATGATGACAGGGAGCTGCAGATCCTCCCTGGCCTTTACAGAATCATAGTTTGGGTTGGAAGGGACCTTTAAAGGTCATCTAGTCCAACCCCACCTGCCGTGAGGCTAGGTCATGCTGCTCAGAGCCCCATCCAGCCTGACCCTGAATGTTTCCAGGGATTCCTCTCCCTGCAGTTGCCTCCCAGCCATTGCACACTGTTCAAAAGGCTGCCATGGCTTTGGGCAGGGAGGAGGGAGCATCTAATCCAGCCCTGCAAATCCGTCTTACATTGCTGGCGTGGGATAGCCCAGAAACCCCCCTCGTAATTTCTTTTTTCATGCTGTAAAATGAATAGCTTTAGAACTGCCATGGGAGACTATAAATTCATCAGCTGCAAATATCTCCAGAAGTCTTTTCTTATTGTCCTTTTGTTGAATTTGGCTCATTGTGGTGACATGCATTGAGACTTAAATGATTCTATAATTCTATGAGGCTATTAGTTGCATGTCCTACCATGTCTTCTTCCTACGTGCAGAAAGCACAAAGCTCCCCATCAGATGGTCCCAAACATGATAGACTTGCAGTACCTCAAGTTAAAGGGTTAAACTCTCCTACAAATAGGAGAGTTTCAATGGAGCCACAGTTGAAGCAAGGCATTATGAAGCTAGTATGTGTAATAGGACTGGAAATGAGTTCTTGCCATTTCACTCTGGAGTAGCTCATCTCTATCACAGCAGTGTTATTGAATTTCAAGGACAGCCAAGGTGCCCCATGAGTTTAACCTGCTTTGTCTCTCAGCAAGTGCAGGTAAAAGTTTGTTGTGTCAGTGGCTCTTGGTACTGTGTATATAATAAATAATTATCAAGGAAGTACAATACAACAATGGCAAACATTTAACACTCAGGCCTCTCTGCTAAAAAGTTGACTTGCCTGAAAATAAATTTAACTCCCATTTGTATAATTCCTTAAATTTATCACCAGAGGCAGTAGGAGCTCATTCACATAAGAAAATTTTGCCAGTCATACTTGAATAATTATAGTATGGTTAGAAACATCATTCATTGCATTTATTCTGGTGTAAAGTGACTATTTGACAGATTTTATGCATCCTAAAATGACAAAAGTTAAGAAGTGTCATTTTAGTCTGGGAGTCACAGTGGAGTATCTCTACCTAACTCTACTCTCTGTTTTATTCTTCTATAACTTTTCTGGGTGGCACAGATAGAGATGCCCGGTAATACATGTTGTGTTAAATGATGGTAAAATGATACTACTGTGCCGGGCAGCGTGTAACCATGGGTCTAAAATTTGTGAGTTTACCCACTCAACCACAGATTCTTCTCATGCCTTTGAGGGGATCATCATTTAATCTGCCTCTGTGTGCTCATTTGCCCTTTTCTAATAGCTAGGAAAACCTCTTCTTTTCAGGTCTCCCATGGTGCTGCCAGGTTTGAGTCACTAAACTTCAGATCTGTGAATAAGAGGCACTGTTAGCTTTACTACTTGACTGTGTTATATTATTGTTTATATGACTGTGGTGGTTCTTTAACAAATACAATGCTTTATAATCTCTATCCTAAAGAAGTCCCATTTCACAGACAAAGACCTATATGCTGTAGTTACAATCAAGATTGCTATTAAACACCAGGCTGCTTTTAATTTTCTGCTGGTGTCCAGGATCTCAGAGGCATCTCCTTATTTTGCTGCCTGTGTCTGGGAGCAGTCTTGACTGACTGCAACAGGAGGAACTGTGGCCCTGGGTGGGCTCCTACACTATCCCCTTAAAAAAGACACATGTATCCACTAGCAGCAGCCCTTGCAATAATAAAGACTGCTTCCTCGTGGAATTGTGTGTCTTTGGGAGATGCTGGGCATGGTCTGCACCTTGGTAGGTTCTCAGATGTCTAGTAAGGGGTTATACTTGGAGGGCATGTTTGCTCTCAGAGAAGGAACTAATAGGGTGGTAGTCCAGCTTTCCTCCTGCTTCATTGTGCAGAGGCCTCCTGGATCATGACTGGACAGGGGTGTTAATAGAGCCAAGTTTTCTCCAACCCTGTAGAGAAAAGCTCCTTTCATTTTAACATGAATGTAATTTGGACAATCTGAAACAGTCTAAGACCATTAAAAATTCTCTTTCTGGTGAAACCGGTGGTACTTTGTGGTCTTCTGTGGAGTACCTTATCATTTACATTGATAGAAAAGAAAGATGAATTGGTTCTTATGTGCATTGCTGACCTCAAGGAGACAAAATTAAACGCAATGTTAGTGGTGCCTCTTCCTTCCTGTCCTCATTTTCCTGTGGTTATCCTGTTAAGTGATTCAGAGTAGCTCCTTTTCTCTATCTTTCTTCTCTCATCCATTTTACAATCTTTGCGCTATCTGATTTTAATAGCTCGGGTACCCTTGTGAAGGGCTTATTAGAAACACCTAAGTTTGATAGCTGTACCATTTGAACTTATCTGGGCTTCTATTTAATCTCTGCTCGTGGTATGTCGTGATGAAGAATAATGTGGGAGAAGATGACATGTCTCTTACTCAATAGCATCCATCTCTTCCTTCATTATTCTCTCTGTTGTAGAGTGAAACAAGGGTAACAAAGTTTAGATCTTGTCTCTTTTGATTGCTTAATTCATTTTGTAGCTGTGTATTTGTAATGTAGCTTTGACAGGTATATCTTCGGGAGAAACTGACCCAGTTCTTGTCCTCATGGGCAGAATATTGAATTTTCTTACAAATACACTTCTTTTTTTAATGGGATTTTTTGTTCTTGCAATTCATTTTGTTGCCTGTTTTTTTGTGAGGAATGTGATGTTTGCAGGATCACAGTCAGCAGGTACAATGGAGAATTGTGAATGCAGTGTGACGTGGTTCATTGTAAAGCAGTAGGCAGGTTTCAGAGATGATATGTCTTAAGACCACATATTTGTTCCTCAAGTACCTGCAATCACATCTGGGCGGAGAGTGATTTCAGTAGAAGTGTTAAAATCATGAGTCCCATTTCTAAGCACATTAGGAGTTATGTAGCTGCATTTGTGTTTTTAATGTAAGACCTGCATTTCAGACATTGAAAGTTGACCCCTGACAGTAACAGATCACTAGCATAATGGCTATGAAGCTTTTTCAATTTATTGTCATTTTCACATTGCTGAGCATCTTTTCTGCAGTTGCAAAATAGTATAACTTAACTTCTTGGACTCAAACAGTTGAGAAAATTTCAAGGCATGGCACTAAGGAGGATAAGCAAATGGTGGTGTGAGTTGTATATCTGTGCCACTTCCCTGTACGTGTATATCAGCAAAGAATATGCAGAATCCTGTATTGCTGCTCTGGGGGTGCGTGTATGTTTTCAGTGCGGTGTCAGAGGGGGGTTGAAGGAAATGGAAGGAATGGAACAGAACCCCAAAAATAGGTGCTATTTACTTGGAAAACAAAATGCTGCTTGAGGGGGTGGGGTCAGTGAGCCCAGTGCTTAGTCATGCAGTGCTCCCTCGGCTTGTCTGCCTTCGTGAGGCTTGCTTTGGCTTGCTTGTTTTTTTTTTTTTTTTTTTTTTTTTTTTTTTGTTTTTTTTTTTTTTTTGTGGTACATTCTTTTACTACATAAATAGTCATTGAAAAATCTTTTTTTCCTTCACATGTATAGCATGTGCCTGTGTTCATGGGGTGATTTGCGCCCGTGTTTAAGGAGGAGGTTGCCTTTGTTTCTGATACCTTGTTCCAGCAATAAGGCTAATTATGTTATGTTTTTTAATGCCTTTTCTACATGCCGGGTTGCATTTCAAAGAGATTGAATACAATCCATTACAGCATTAAGTCATTACTCATCTATTGTTGCAAGAAGTAAACTGATCATAGTGATGCTGAAGGAGCATATGTTGATAATGTAGGAGATATGGAAATTTCAGAAATACCACTTTACATTGCTTTTCTCACTACTTTTATTGGGGAGCATAGTTTCTGTCCTCATTTGTAGACTTCGTTGACCTCTATTTTTGCTCTAATGTATTCATCACTTCATTGCTGGCTGTCCCTCTATAAGTGTGCCTGTATAATGCTGATTTCCATTGTTTGCCAGTGCCTTGTCCACATATTAACCACTTGGTTTTCCTACCATCTCTAGTGAGTAACACCGAGGGGTCTTTTGGGCTGTCATGTATGATAAAGCTATCACTGGACAATTCATTTCATGCTTTCCCTGTATAAACAAACGTTGTGTGTTTGCTGTACAAAACATTTGAAATCGCTGGATCTTTATTGTGTATTTCATTGTTTTTGTTAAGCGCAGTCTCTGTTCAGAGAAAAGAAATATCAAGAAAACTAAATTTGAACTGTTTGGGGTTAAGAAAGCAGAACAGTGTTCCCAAAATTGCACCACACTTTCCCACCTGCCTCCCGCTGCTGCTGTGAAGAAAAGTGTTAAAAGGCTCTTCTGACCTGTGCAATGAATGCCTGCCTCTTTCATCCCAAACATGGGCTTTCTATTTGGTGTCTGTCTTGAACCAGACACTAACCAGATGTGAACTATCACTGTTTCAACAGGCTGTAAAACAAGAAGAAAGAAGAAGAATTCAGTGGAAGTGGAAAAGTTTTGCTGGTTGTTAAACTCAGCGTCAATGCTTAATGATATCATACTATAGCTCTGGATATAACTTTTCCTCTCCACTCAGTCTGCATGAGTTTTAAAACCAAAGTGTTTGTGGGAATGGTTTTCCCTCCCTGTTACAGCTGTAGCCACTGAAACATAGAAAACTGCAATGACTGGTACAAAGTCAGTGTTGAGAACAGAGCACAACATCGTTTCAACTTGCAAATATTACAGTTTCCAAAGGACAGTTTTCCCAAAATAAGGATGTCACTTGTGTTGTTGATGCATATATTACTTGCTTAACAAGCACAGTGTAAGGTTGAGGCTAAAACCTGATTGTGTTGACAAAAATGAGATTTTTGTCATTGAATTTTGAGAGAGTCTGAAATTTCCCTGTTGAATTTTGTATGCATTTTGATGCTTTTCAGCATTAAGTCATTACTCATCTATTGTTGCAAGAAGTAAACTGCAACAGTTTAAGGATTGTTGTCCAAGGAAACTGTGTGACCTATCCCACAAGTTTTACTTTTCACAGCGGTGATCATAACCAGACCTGAGGTCGCAGTACTGACACTGTGCAGGAGGAAACCTAGTAGTACATCGCTTGGCAATTTGCAAAGTAATTTGGCGTATTTGTTTAACATTGTAGTCAGTGTGTTTGTAGAATTGCTGGATTTTTTTTTTCCCCCTATTTATTTTCTTTGTTTTTTATTGTCTCGGTGATGGGTTTTGGGCTGAGTGTGTAGGTTTGCCAGAGTATTTCTTCAGCTGTTTACACCTGTTACATAAATCCTTGGCAGCAAGATATTTTTCTCTGCTGTAGAGACATGCTGGTTTGGACTGCACTAGCAGCGAGTGTCGTGGCAGTATTGGGACTTTGTCCACATCTAGCACTGTCTATTCAATGGTGTCCCAACCTCCAAGACGCTGGGAGAATGGGTCTCACAGCCACAGTGTTCACCACCACTGATCTATATTTCTACGGCTCTTGTTACAGAATAAAAATGTTAAATGTTTCTTACTTTGTTTATTTAAGTAAGATTTAAGGTTAAATGTCAGATGGGGAGTCTATAAAACATGGAGAAATGTGTGGGTCCATGTTCTGTAGGCCTGTATGGCTTTTTTTTTCTTTTTAACTCTAAATATTCTGCAGTGCTGTTGTATTCCTTTGAGAGTGTGGGTTGGTAAACGAACAGCAGGAGTGATTCTGGATTTAACATTTTTAAGTCTCTCCCCTTTGGCTTGGCATGCGATATGAAGCAACTCTTTTGTTCTGGCCATGTAGATTTTAATTTCCTTTCTTTTTCTTATTCCTATTAATGACATTCACCACCAGCCTCAGCCAGTATCCTGTGATGAATGGGAACTATCCTACATCTCCTTCTTTAGAAACATGTAAGGGGACAGGGAGAGACAGGACATTTGGGGCCAAATTTCTGTTTTTTTAATCAGTGGCACCCTGGTGGCAGCAATGCAATCAGTGGCAGCTTTATTTGCAGTACTGCTGGTCTTCTGGAAACAAAGGACAGGAGAGATTCTGGAAGAAAGCATCAAAGCTTATTCTGCCATCTTGGCTGGTTTTATCTGTATATAAATCATGTCATACACATGATTTAAATAACTTGATAAACTTATTTCAAGGTCTCTAAACAAGCTCAGAGCCGGAAAACTAGTCCAGCAGAGGTCCCAGAGGATAACTGTAGACATCAATGCGTAAGATGTAGAGAGTAAAGATTCCAGATCTGGCCCAGGGACTGCAGCTTATTCTGATCTGAATCTACCCTCTGGTGTCTAGATTGCAGTTAATGTTTGGGGAGACCTAAGTCAGAATTGGTCTTAATGTGATTGAGAAGTAGGAAAGGTCTGAACCTAAGGTGGGGAAAAACACAGGGTTTTGATTTGGGCAACACTGAGTTTTGACACAGCTGTTGAGAGAACCTGAAATGCTCAGTGTTCTTTCTGAGTGATAAGATATGGTCCATCCCAGAGACATTTGCTTACTGTTTTGTGACACAGTTAGTTCAAACATGTAGATAGTAAGGGAGGGCGGGTTAGTTATCCTCCGAGAAGAGGGTAAACAAGTGTACAGCCAACAGCTCATCTTCAGAGGTCTTTGCTGCTATTACCAGCTTACTGACTGCTGAAGGGTGCATGGTGCCCTCTGCCCTGTGACTTTGCAGAGGAACAGAACTCCTCAAGTTTGCAAGTCAGACAGTGCACCAACCAAAAAGCCATTTCTTTCCTGGAGCTGTCAGAGGTGGCAGAGGTCACGCCAAGATCAGTTAAGGTTGTGTCTGCCATTTCAGTGTCAAGGGCTTTTGGATTGCTGGAAGTGATGATATGATGAATGCTTCCGTCACTGGGTGGTAGCAAGAAAATTACAGTGTTTATCCCATGTCTGGAGATGGACTTGGCAGGGCTGGTCTTACCAGATCTGAGCAGTGTTTCAGAAGTGTAAACATAGGCTCTTGGGTCCCACTGTTTAGTTAGTTGTTCTGGTTGTACAGTTTTCAGAAAAGTTTAGACATGTCTAAATGGCAATTTTGATGGAAAACAGAGGCCAAATCAAGTACAGGTAGAACATTCAGAATCCCACTGTCCAGCCACAACCATGCTTTCTCTTGAGGAACCATTATTTATTGTGTTTGTTGATTTGATTCCTCATGAAAAGGGAACAACACAGTTCCTCAAGATATTTGGGCAGACCCATGTACCAGTCAAACTGCTTGGATGTTGGTCATTAGCTCTATTGAGAGAGCAGATCTGAAGCCCACCGTGTTTAAGTGTTCAGTAAAATTTGGTCTGATGACTTGAGCTGATGTTTCATCAGTGCAAGCTTTTTGCCATACATTATAAATATGTCTAAGAAGGTGTTATGATGGGGAAGCTTGGGGTGGTCTGAAGCAGGCAGTAAACAAGTGAACATCTGTACCAGTGCCCTCCTGAGACCCCTCCTCTGCTAGTTTGACCTTTGAGGGATCTGGGATGACTCCTTTGTCAGAAGACAAGTGCTAAAAAAAAAGTGTTTGTCCATGGCTAGTATTATATTGTATTTTCAGACAACCTAGGACATGCCTATATGCTTTGTCATGATCTTTTGGCATGAAGCTCTAAGGCAAGAATGTCACTGAGCACTGCGCTCCTTCTACCTGGTTTTCCTTTGCTTTTTCGTCTGACCAGGTTCTTCACTTCCTGCTGTAGGCTGCCCTAGGGTGCATCTAGCCATTGCTCAGTACAGATCACATATCCCACAAGGGCAATGATCCCTGAATGTAAGAAGCTGAAAGAAGGCGTAATTGATATCTGTATATTATTGTGTTTCTGGTTTTACACTGTTATAACCATGGCTTGATTTTTCATGATGCACTGCCTTTATGTATAATTTTCCTTGACTAATTGGTTGTGACAGGCAAGATGAAACCTAGGAAGACCCTGTAGTTTAAAATAAATGCACTTCTCTTCAAATTGGAAATAACTGAATGATCTGGATCTTAATTATTCTTGTACTATGGAGAACTTCACGTGATATTTAATTTTTTTTAATGGAGATTTTTTTTCTATTTCTATTCTGTTTTTTAAAGGATTCAACTATTATACATTTTAAGTAAATCCCTGATGATAAAACACCCCTAATGTAGCTTTTATTTAAATTCATATAAATGAAAACTGAGTGTCCTAAGCTGTTTCTTTCAAAACAGAGCCTAGTGAATTTTTCCAAAAGGCTAAATATCATGAGACTCATGTTGCAATAAAATGAGAATGGGAGAAGTGAAGGAATTTAGCAATACCCTAGATATTGTTTAATTCAAAGCTAGACTAAAATAAAGCAAGCCTTTCCAGACTTTGTAAGAAGTTTCATCTGTCCCATGTGTAGATAATAGATACATAAATTATATTAAAATGATTTCTTACACTGAAAAAATGAACCTATCATGTTATAAAATAATCCAATGCTGTAACTTTATGTTAACTTAATTTTGTTATTTCATGTGCAAATTAACACTGCATAATTAATATTCATAAATAGGAAGAATGATCTTGAGTTCAAGTAAATTTCAGTGACTTACTCTTGAAAACATACTATACAGAAATTGTTAAAGAACAGACACAATTTTAGAATAGACTATGATTCCTACCTCTGCTCTTGTTTTGTTTTATTTTGCCTTGAAAGGATAAGCATGTTTGATGCGTTCAGACACTGGAACAAAAGACTTTCTGCTAATCTTTAGTTAGGAGAAATCACCAGTGTTGGGTTTGATTCTGGTTTTAATAAACACAAATAGTGATGACAGCTTTGTTTGGTTTTTAAGATTGTCAGTCTGCTTCGGATGCTTTTCCTGCTTGGGCTGAAGGCGAGTGGAGGCATTGCCAGGGTGGGCTCTGAGCTCTGAGGATGGAGGGGTCTGGAATACCCTAGTTCCATTCCTGCCTGCAGTGCAGTGAACTCAGGAGCTCCTGCAGTCCCTTCAGGAACAACTCATGTAACTTCGGACATGCCAGCAATATGCTACGCAGTGAAATAATCTCTTGCCTTGCTTGCTGGCTTTTTTTTTTTCCTTTTTCTCCTTCTTTTTTTGTTTCCCCTTTCCTTCTCTCTCAGAGGGATTGCATCATCTGCCTGTATTTCATGGCTTGGGCAGCAGGGGAAAGGAATAGAATAAATCAACATGTTGCTTTTATCAAGTAAACCTCTGTGATGTGGCCTGGTCAGAAGAAATTTATATTCTTTCTATCTAAGCCATCTTCAAAGAATGTTTCACCCCCTTTTTCATTTCAAGGATTTTTTTCAAGGCTTTCCAAATCACTTTATCAGAATGTGTGATAAGTTAAAAGGATGTGTTTTCAACAGTTTGCAAGACTGAAAACCCCTTTTCTCAGAACTGAGAGTGTCTAACGGCTAAAATAAATAATTTGAAAATGTCCTCACTCTAAAGTCACAGTGGGACTGACACCTCCATCAGAGAGGTTAACATCCAGCACCCTTCCACTGATTTCCATGGAGTTACCATGGACTCAGAGAGAACGGTGGAGAGAACCTGTCTGAATGCTACCCAAAGCTAGTAGAAATCAGATGGGTGTGAGGAAGGGGCTAGTTTTCAGTTGTAGCAATGGCATCTGCATCAGAAAAAAGCATGGGACTGTGATGTCAGGTTTTAGCATGCACAAATATTTTCAGATCTTCTAACATCTTAAAGCATGGAGCAATGGCTACAGTAACAGTTTCAGTTCTTCCCAGGGATTACCTCATTCCTCTTGTTTGTTGTTGTTGATTTTCACGTTTTCCTGGTTTTTTTTGTTTGTTTGTTTTTTCTGTTTTCTTCAAAGGGGCAAAAAATCCCACAAAAAAGAAAGGTATGCTTGGTTTCCAGGATTACTCTGAGTGTTGTTGGAGTACAAGCTTTTTGTTAAATCCAGTTGGATCTTTTTTATCAATTTATATTGAAATCTCTTGTTGCCTTTCAAGATTACAAGATTAGGGGTAGGATTTTGGGGGGGCATGAGGGAGGGGGGATCAGGTTTCCCCTTAGATAGATTGATGCATATTAACTAAAGATCTTGAATTAAAAAGAAAAAAAACCCAACTTCCTGGAAATCTTTTAATCTTGAAAATACATCCTTTTATTGGAGGATGAGTAGATATAAAATTGTTTAATCTCTCAGAGCTTCTTCTGGATCAAGCAATGCCTTGTAGAATCCTTACAAGAACTGTACTTTAGAATAACTTTTCTCTAGTGCTTTTGCCTTCCACCTTGACACTGCTGAAGCTCAGTGGGATCCAGGGGTGGATCTTATGGAAAGCCATATATATTGCGAAGAGGAATGAAGCCACTATCTTCTGACAAACAGACCCCTGTTGTTGCTACTAAAGGCTAGATGTGTCTGTCTGCTGTGCTGCTGGGCTTTAATGGAAAGACAGTGGCTGTGCAAATAGTTACCATCTTTT
>VXAY01004360.1:1597320-1619561 GCA_013399855.1 Oxyruncus cristatus
TTTTTCATTTCAACCCAGGAGCACCGAAAGGACAGTGAAAATTGAAGTACCCTCACAACAGAAAAGAACTAAAAGTAGCATCTGTAGGGATACCTTTCTTTCAATAGTTCTAGGTATTGAGGGCATCAACATCAGGGTATTTATATTCTTCTTTAGGTACATCCAGGTTTGATAAACTGTTGTCATCTACAGGCCAGGATCTGGGAGCATGTGTTTTGGTTTTGATTTTTAAGGAAATTCCAAGGCATTGCAATTAGAATCCCATGTTTGAAATGTTTCTCAAGAACATAGTCCTACTTAGGGGTAATACTGATACCTGTTTTAAAGGTCCTTACCTGTGCTATGAGCAATGTTGAATTGTTCAACAATTGTTCAATGAACAAGATGACAACAATGGTCTAACACAATTAATTTATTTTGTCATTTTTGAGGGTTTACTAATTTTTGCTTTTTCAGTCTGCTAATAAAAATATTTGTGTTTTTCTTTTGCTGGTAAACAGTTACCTGTTCCTTCTTTAAACACAAATTCTCCACTTTGAAAATTGAATTTTCTTTTTTTTTTTTTTTTAAGAGTTTTTAAGAAATAATATTTTTATTTTACCTCAGTTTGTTGCAAGCTGTTCTTCAGGAACCAATTTAACTTGTCAGTGTTATTTTAGGTGTATGCTTCATTAAATATCTACAAGCAAATTAAAATAATCCATTTAAGTGAGATATTTTCTCAAGGTTTTGGCTTCCATCACCAGAAATATAGGAAAAGACTGCCAGAGTCTTTACTGTGTTGGAAGCAGAACACTTCAGTGCCAGTGAAGTATAAGATACCTTTTTATAAAATAAACATGCTACAAGAAAACATTCAGCAGTATCCTTTGCATTTAATTTGCTTTGCTGAGAAAGGAAGTGTTTACTTGAGAAAGCATCTGGATTTTATTGTTTTTTAATTCATTGTGGACAGCCTGATGGAGTCTGGAACCACTTAGAATGTCACAACCTTTCATTGTCACATGCAATGTGGAAACAAAATAAAAAGCAATCCAACTCTCAGGCTATGTACCCCGAGTTGTTGAGTTTGCTGTGGTCTTTCTTCTATAAGATAGCCCTCTTGAACAAATACAAATTTGTAGTGACAGTCCTTACAGAGCCTTTTTGTTCATCTGAATACTCCTTTGTGAGCCTCAATCAAGTTTCTAAGGGCTAGGAAAACAGGAGCAAACCTACCTGGTTAAAAGAAAAAATGAACAAAATCTCAAATGGCCAGTATACCTTTTCTCATGAAGGTAAATGGGAAGAGGTAACACCTATGGTGGTTCTGGTCTCTTCTGTTTACTCTGTAAGTGTCATTCCAGGAAAGCTAACTTATCTGCAAGGTCAGCTCAGTGTTGCAGGTGCAACTCTGAATGATTAAATAAACTTTATGGGTTTTTTTAGAGTCATGCCTGAATTTTTTTGAATTAGTTTCCATTCCTGTTTGTACTGACTCATTTGTGAGAAGATAAGATCAATGCAGACAAACTGGTCTTGAGTGAGCTGCATCCAGCAGTTTCTTTTTTAAAAAAAATTTCTAATTTATTGTTTTAAAGGTAATCTGCCCACCTACATGAGTCTGGTGAACAGATGATGCACTTCAAGTGCAGATACTTTCATTCTCACTCCTCCTCTAAAGCCTATGAAGTTACATCAGAAAATAATTTGGACAAATACATCTGAGCAATCCTTTTGTTTAATAAATATCTGCAAAAGAATTTGTTATTCCCTTTCTCCTCATGTTCCCATTCTTTCTTCTTTTTGTGTTTTAAATAACACTTCTTTGTACCAATCTGTTGCTAGAACTGATGTTCTCATTTTCAATAACACTTTCTGATGGCAAATCCTTTGCAGAATTAATGCACAAAAATCTTTGTTGTGAAACAGCTATGTTGTATGTTTGTGTATATAGCAACCCTGATGGCCCTAAGCCAAAAGGCATAAAAATCAAAAGCTCATGTACATGCATCATTTCTGACACAAAACCAAAGAAGAGGAAGAATCTGGAAAATGAGGGCGGTGCATACCTTCCACCCACATGTCCATCCCTTACTATTACTGCAAACTCCATGCACTTAATTAGCAGGGAGAAAACTTGCCCTTCTACACTCTCTTGACTGGCTCCTTCTCCTTACCCACGTAATTGCAGACAGTAGCAGATATTGTCTACAGCACTGAATTGTAGCAGTAAAGGATGGTGTGCAGGAGCAAGAGGCAGTTGGAGTGCGGGGAAAGCTGATGCTGCTGTGGAACAGAACCGAGACTTGGATTCATGATCTGGGATTCGTGATGCTTGTGGTCGTAATATAATCATAGTAAAATACCCACTTGTAGGTGGACAATTAGCAAGTGGGTATTGTTTAGGTGGTTATTAGCGATGCTAAAGGCACCGAGATTGTTGTTTCACAGTGGATGAGAATTTCCTGGTTTTATTGAAAGACAAGTCAATCAGAAGGGCTTCATTGGGCAAAGATCTTCCAAGCAGGAGCAGAGGTGAGAGGAGAGCTTCATCCCCCTAGATATTGCAGGCCCTTGGAAGGAGAACTTAACATGATGCAATGCTAAATGGCATTGTCAGTTCCCTCCCTTCCCACACTGTCCATGCTAAGGTTGTGCAGGACAGTCCTGGGCTGAGTTACGGACTGGGGTAGCGTTACTAATAAAAATGCAGCTTTCTATGAATCTTCCATTATCAGAAAATAAAACTGGACACCCCCCTAAAAACAACATATGTGATGTATGACTAAAGATTGCCTATAATTCTGACTTTCTTCAGAAACACTAGTTGTAGACTTGTAGAAAGTCTGCTCTGTCAGTTTCTGTGTCTTTCTGTGTCTTTCTGTGTCTTTCTGCTCTGCCTAGAGCAGGATGGAAGGCAGACTATGGTTTCACTTTTTATTGTCGACAGGGAAAGCCATAAAGTGTAGTTTTCCAAAGCAAGATCAGCATCTAGAGACCAAGTGGGAAGGTGTCATATGAGAAAATATTAATAGATGAGAACAAAGGGAATTGATAAATTCAGCAGTGTAGTCGCCTCTTAATATAAAATGCATTTTATGAATCCATGTGTGCAAAGCACGTGCATTTTGGCCATTGTATGATGCCTGGAAGATGGATATGTAAAAACTTATGGCTCCATGTCTTAGTTCAGCATGGCTTTCAGGCAAAAGTCCACCTTTCCACGCAGATATCATTCCTGTTGACTTTAACAGTCCCTGTGTGCATATAGGGTGAACATGACCTTGGCTGCTTTGAGGAGTGTAAGTCCAGTTTGTTGTAAAAAGTGCATTATCATGCTTCCTTGTGGCTAAAACACAGTAACATCTTATCACATAAGGGTGATTCATAACTTATGAAGGCCAAAAGACTTCTGTGTTTTTTCCAATTTAGCTTCCTACAGGGCAGACTCTGAACCAGGTTTTCAAAGCATGAAACACCTTTTAAACTCCAAAACTGTAGCAAAAGTCTACAGTGTAAGGGAAATATTTTGGTTCTATCTGCGAAGGAAGGACTGGGTAATGTGGCTCTATACGTGGTGTCTGCAGGACTGCATGCAGCTGCAGGCCCCTGGTGCTGTATTTCTGAGGATTTTCTTACAAAAAAGCAATTCCTGCACAGTGAGCAACTGACCCTTTTAATTGTAAACTTCTGTTTACTGTTGCCATGGGTGTTTTTCCTATTTGAACTACAGCTTAATGGTTCAGGAATCTCTCATGCACAGGTTAAGATCTGCTTTCTTTCTATTGAATTAAAGAGACCAAGGTCCAGCTGTTTTCCTCTGGTATGACACTGCAGAAGCCTCTGTAAGTGAGCTCCGCTCACCCATGTGATGGTCTGATGATCCCAGGGTGGATTTGTATTTTTTTCCATCACTGGGAAAAAGTAATTGCACATTTAGCTGTCTTCGTAAATAACAGGTTCCTTTCTCACAGAAGTCTTCTGTTTGTAAGTTTATTAAACTGAATTTTAAATAGTATCTGGGAAGTAACCCAATTTACAGACAGATTAGTATTTTGTGAGCAAGGCTTGTCACTGGTTTTGTTCTGAACAATTTTGCTGGGAAATTATTCTGGTTTATGAGGGTATGAAACCAATTAACATGCTGCCCCTGTGGTAGCCTAACTTACCACAGTATTATTATCTACAGCTCACCAGTAATTCTCATACTAGGCAGTAAATAAGTACAAAGTAGACTTGAGTATGGTAATGGTCAAGCACTAAAGAAAATTCTGCTTCATCCCACTCTTTTAATTTCTTAAATGTCATAGCTCCTTGGTACTTAAGTTTTGTGTCCTGTTTTAAAGAAATTATCTTTCCTTCCTGAACTGTGGACACAGTGTTGTTTGGAGCAGAAGCAGCGAAAAGCCTTCTGGAAAGTGAAATGAAAAATAACAAGTGAGTTTAATTTGATCTTTATTGAACTGAAAGTGTGAGAGTTTTCCATCTCCTCCATGAGGCCCTGTTCTCACAATGATGGCATGGTACCAACCAGTGGTATATTTGACCAGTCCAACCTTGGATTAGGTGTTGGATATGATTTTGAGTGCCAGGGTGCTTTACTGAAGGACCAGTGTCTATTAATATATGTGGATGTGTATAGGAAGCTTCTACACAAATATCAGGAGCAACACAAAAATAAGTTTTTACAAGCTAAAGTCACAAGTAAAGCACATTGTCCTCTAAAATCAGCTAGGTATCATCATAGTTGGTGGAAAGCAGTAGACAGGCAAGATATACAAAAAATTATGTAGGGGATTTGCTTTGTTCCACCTCCTCAGATGAAAACAGTGGTTAATTCACCACCTTCCTAGGATATTGTGCTGGTTCTGTCTGGGATAGAGTTGTCTTTGTTCATAGGTCAAGGCTATCTGTACTTTGGAAAGCACTGCATTTCTCCATGCTGGATAAAACTCTCAGTGCTACTGTGCTACCAGAGGTGCAGTGCCCGTTTTTCCCCAAGTGGGCTGTACAGCACTGTACCTGCTGAGCACTTCCCCAACAATCAGTGCCAGGTGGCAGCAGTGTTTGGATGCAGATCCCTGAGCAGGCTGTCTCAGAGGGAGCTCAGCTGCATCTACAGGAGTTCCTGCGAAGTGTATGGGCTGTAGCATGGAGACCCTCTCCTATCCTCAAAGACACCCATCTGCAGGTAGGGGTCTCCGGAAACTTGAACTTCTTCAGGTTCAAGTAATAACATGACAAGGGGGTTAACAAATAAAGGGAGAAAATAATTTTCTTCTTATTATTTTATTCTTCTGTCATCTGATTCACATACTTTGAAGACACTAATTTTATGAAACCAGAAAAAAAAAAAACATACGTAACCCCTTTTGGGAAGAGATAAGGCTCACTTAGCCTTCAATCAAGGGAGGGAGAAGGAAATCTATCAACTGGTGAAACTTGTTTCCATTGTTTTTCTTTATAGTTACAATCCTGATTTGTAGTAGAGCTGTTTCAGAACACCTTCACCTTGAACTGCATCAATGGTTAGTGCAATGCACAGGTCAAACTCGCCTCTAAATGGCAGATATTAGGTAGTGAGGGCCACCACAAACTGCTTTCTGTTTTGTTGGCTGTCCTTGGAGTTTTGGTTTGGAGTTTTTCTTAAGCTGTAGAAAATGACTGTTTTAATGTTCCAGCCTTTCCAAATCCTCAACAAAAGATCAGAACATGCTTAAAAATCTTTCTGCACATTCAGTCACTATGAGTAAAAGAAACGTATTGAACAAGACACGGTCTAACTTTCTTATTGTTTAACTGAAAGTCTAGGACTCAAAACTCTCAAAGTTCAACATTGTCATTCTTTTTCTCTCTCGAGTGGTCCTATGAGGTAGTGAGTCACCGTACATAAAAATTCTCCCTTTTATTGAACTGTTTGGAAAATGTGGCAGTGCATTACCCTAAATACTTACTTGTTTCAAGAAACAAAATGAACGAGCCTCCCTAAACTAGCTCTTCCTCTGAGCCAGACAATAAGCAAATGAAAAAAGTTGCCTATGAAAGGAGGCTCCCTGGGTTTAAAAGCCAGCTGTGATGAAAAGAGCAAGCACTGGCTCCTTGCAAGCCACTGTTGTCTCAGAGAGGAGGGCAGAAGGGGTCAGCACTGCAGGGACCTGGCAGATGGCACTCTACCGACTGCATCTGTTGTGTGCCAGGAAGAAGGAAAGTGATGAGCACCAGGGTGTGCAACCCCCTTACCCCACTGCCTTCACCATTCTCTCAGCACAGGAGATGTGTTGCCATGATTTGTCTTGTTTAATGGGATACACTCCTGGGACTGCAGTCCAAATATTGCCAGCCAAAGGGAAATAACATTAAAGGTTAAGAGTGCAGAAAATAGTTAGGTCACTTGCAATTTAATTCAATTTGGAAAGGGAGAACAAAGTCCAGAAGTTTCCAGACTGGAAGGACTGTTTTGCTGTTTTTATGGGCAAGCTTGGATTTCTGAGATATTTTAATTTTTTTCTCTTTAATGAAATATTTGCTTCTGGTGTTTAGTGATTATACTTTTATAACCATTAAACTGGATGGAACCTGCTTAGACTCTGTATACTGAAAGTGTGGGAATCCAGAATCAATCATTTAGGATTCAGAGCTGATGCAGAGGGATTGTGAGTTTTACTTTATTTTTTATTTATATCATACCTGTAAAGAGATAAGTGCATGTACTGTACTACTCATTGCCACTCATTATGGAAGTTGCTGAAGCTCCCCATCATCACCAAATCTCTAGCACTACCAGCTTAGTCCTGACATTGTCTTCACAAGGCTAAGAAGTATATCAGCTGGGTTATAAAGGGTGTCAATAGAGGGATTAAATCATACTGGAAGTCTCTTGCAGAGCCATTAACTGGATTCATCTTGAGGCCTGAGGTGTCAAACCTGTTTTCTCAGTGCTCTGCCTTTGAAGCCACTTTCACCTGAATTGCTTATGAAAAAGTTGTCCACTTGCCACTTTTAACAACGTGAACTCTCTACCTGGTGAAGCTGGGGAAACCACCTAATGATGAGGCAGGGGAAACAGAAGTACTAGCCAAATAAATACACAGGGCAACAAAACTGAAAGACATCCTTCCTCCCCCAAACTTAGAGCTGGCAGTCAGAAGAAGGTCATGAATGTGTTTCTCCTGTCTCCACCGTATCTAGACTGCAGTGCTCCTACAAAGCGTAGAAGTCTGCAGGATAAGGCAGTATAACACTATCCTTATTATTGTCTATGCCTGCATTGCTGGCTTTGGCTCACCATTGAGTTACTATGCCCTGAAGGAGACAAGATAACCCCTTATGTCTTTACAAATTAAAAAAATCTTACATTTACCTAAACCACTACTTGCTGTTTCACCTGTGAGTGTGTGTGTTTGGTTAGCCAGTGTGTAGTATCTTCCCCCACCACTCTAACAGGACAGTATGTATGAGCCCTAAGAAGAAATCAGGGAACCTAAAGCACCTTTTACATATCTCCCTGGGAATACTATCTTTGAATGTGCTTGTTTGCTACAGGCTGAAGTGCAACATACATGCTTTAGTTCATTTCACCACAACAAAAATATTCAGAGGGACTGAAAATATAGAACAGTCTCCTCACAGCTCTTTATTAAATATGGGGGTCTCAAGTGATTTCTTTCAAGTTTTTTAGTAGTTTTGAGATAATTCTGATACCTTCTACTGATTGCACATGCAAATAGCTTGGGGATTCTTTGCCAAAGTTGCTTTTGAATGGTGTGGGTTTAGCAACGTGTGGGGTTTAACTGCCTTCTAATATGAGACTATTGCTTAAAACTTTGCCATTTTTTTGAGAGCAGTGATTACAAAGACTTCAGAGAAGACAGTACCAGCTTGGTTGGGGCTTAGCATTTACTTGTTGAGTTTAGTTTATAACCTTGGTTTGCAAAACTACTCTGAAGCAAACTGTTTTCAAGTCGCCATTTTCCGGGAATGGAGGAAGGACCAGAAAGCAGATTTAAAAATTTATGTATGTTTCCTTTAATCTTGTTAAGCAAAACACAGGAGCCCTGTGCTGACACCTTGTAACCAGAACTTGAAACGAGCCATCAACAGAAAATCAAGTTGTCTAGAGTGTCGCTAGAAGAACGATTACAGAAACTCTGCCATATGAAATAACCCAGAGACTAGGTTGGGCTGAGTGGTACAGCTGAACAAAAGTTGCTAAGTCCACAAGGAAGGTATTTTGCCTTTGTGCTTTCAGCAAATACCTTCTTGGTGCGCACCCTATTGGCCTCCAGGTATTGTATAAAAGCTTGCTGCCATTTGGCTGGAGACATTAATTGCAGTTATTCACAACTTAGTGCACAATAATAGTATTTTCTGGGGTTTGAGTGGGTTTTAGTTTTGTGTCCCAATATCCCTGCCTTATACTTTTGACAAAATCCTTTGGATTACCATGATTTTAAAACTTGAGTGATTAGATTTTAGGCTGCAGCTCAAGCACTATTAACAATGGCTTTAAAACAATAAATTCTAAGAGGAATTTTTGTGTCTTTTTCTGCATAAAAGTTTAAAAGAAGAATACATAAGCATATAGAAACCACTATCTGTTGCATTAAATGAAGAAAATGAACAGCTAAGGATTTTTAGAGCAGATACTTCATTCTGAGTTTCTGTATTTGGTGCAAAAGTTTCAAGTGGACACATGTGAAAAGCTGAAATAACCCTTGCCCTGTTCAGATGTTTCATTTACCACCATTTTTGATACCAGACAACCACAGCACAATGTGATTGGATACTACTTCCATATTACTTGCTTGGATTTATAAATCACAGAATCACATGGGTTGGAAAGGACCTCTGAGCTCATCAAGTCCAATCCTTGATCCTCTATCACCGTGGCTACTAGACTATGGCACTGAGTGCCACATCCAGTCTCATCTTAAAAACTTCCAGGGACGGAGAAGCTACCACTTCCCTGGGCAGCCCATTCCAATGTCTGATTACCCTCTCTGTAAAGAACTTCTTTCTAATATCCAACCTAAACCTCCCCTGGCACAGCTTAAGACAATGCCCTCTTGTCTTACTGCTGGTTGCCTGGGAGAAGAGACCAACCCCCACCTGGCTACAACCTCCTCTCAGGGAGTTGTAGAGAGTGATGAGGTCTCCCCTGAGCCTTCTCTTCTCCAGGCTAAACAACCCCAGCTCCCTCAGACTCTCCTCATAGGACTTGTGCTCAAGTCCCTTCACCAGCCTGGTTGCTCTTCTCTGGACCTGCTCCAGCACCTCAATATCCCTCCTGAACTGAGGGGCCCAGAACTGGACATATCACTCCAGGTGTGGCCTCACCAGCGCTGAGTACAGGGGCAGAATCACTTCCCTGTTCCTGCTGCCACACTGTTCCTGATCCAGGCCAGGATGCCATTGGCCTTCTTGGCCACCTGGGCACACTGCTGGCTCATGTTCAGAGCATGGTATCCTTGTTACAATCAGGTAGCTGCTAGCCTTCATTAATGCTGTCCTGCTCTGAGCAGAGAATGGGAGGGAGAACCTGCCAAAATCAGGGATTGACTGGCAGAGGGAGGTGAAAAGATTGATGAACACCAGGAGTATGGGCAGATGAGTATTTCTGATGATAAGAGCAAGACCATGTGAATTTTTCCACAATAAAGGGAGCTGGAAACAGACGAGGGATCTGAGGAAAAAAATTCTGCTGCTGCAGTAGTAGGACTGATGCTAGCAACAGCACTCAGCATGACCTTGATAGAAGCAAGCACATCTTTTAAATCCACTGATAGTTTACTCTCATAATTCCCATTGGCAAAACCATGACTGCTTCCCCGGCACAAACCCAGATGCATACTGTGTGACTTGAGGTAAATCACCAAGCCTTTCCCAGCTCTGGTTGTCTGTGTGCAACAGCTGCCTTTGGAAAATGCCAGGAGAGCCTTGCTTGGAGAGTATAGTGAAAGGGATGGTGAAGTTCTAGTATTTGATGTAAAACATCAATGAATGATGACAACAAAACCCTGTCGGTGGTCTGCTCCTCACCAACTTCAGGGCAGGGTACAAACCCTCCAGATTTAGATATCTGCATCTGTGCTCCCATTCTTTATATAAAAGGCTTTCCCAATTGTGATAGCTGATGAGCTTTTTAACATGCCATTTACAGAATGAGCCCTATTTCTTGAAATTGCTGTTAATGAATGAAGTGGATTATTTGGCAATCCCATCCACATGGAAACTGATTAAAAAGCAAATATCCTTGAAGGTCTGTTTGGTTGGATCTGTAGGTTCCTCACCTGAATCAAGACCAACAGCTAATGCACAAAAATTAATTTGACCTGATTTACACTTCATAATTCTGTAGTGACTCACTAATTAAATCTCACAATTCCAAGTGCACCCCCTGGCTACTCATAAATATCTCAGAGGGTTAAAAAAAATGTAGGTAGTAGTCTTTGAGAAAGATAATGTCAGCCTATCTTTTAGAATCTTTATTTGCTAAATGCTGGAACTATGGTGTCTGTTTCCAAATACTTGGAAAATACTTCTACAAATAGTGAATGAGTCATGTTTTTCATCTTTCATCTCTAGGTAACTCATGCTGACATAGTGCTTCATCTCCCTCTGTCCCTAAAATGCTCTTGCTTTCTCCTCATTCATGACTTATTTTTCTGCTCCTTGCACTCGTTAGTTCACCTGAAAGTGTTGTTTCATTGTTAATATTTATTTCCTTACATACAAAATAAACTGTTTCAATCTTCCACTTTCAAATTAATGCTTGCTTTGTTATCTCTCAGTGAGCCTAGTTTGTGCTCTCATTTTTCAGGTTTCTGTTATGTTTATTTCTCATACTATCATCTCAGTGGGCTTAGTCTACCTTTTAATTTCTTTGTTAAAAGTTCCTTCTGCTGCTGCTTTTCAAAGGTTAGGCAGGGCTAGAAGAAGAATTTGGGAGTTTATAAATTAAATAATGATTTTTACCTCTGAGTGTGATCTTCAAAAATGTCTAGCCTGTAAGTTTCCCACACAGTGTGGAGATGGACAGTAGCAGGTTTATTTGCAATTGAGACAGTGCTGTATCTTTTTACTTCATCTTTGCACCCTGTCTTCTTCCCCCATTTCCTTTCTGGAAGACATCCTGATGTTAAAATAAAGTCTCATGCTCTAAGGCTTCATCTGGCTGCCCACAGGGATTAGGAAGGATATTTATGCTTTCTAGGGGTGGTTTTCACCTTTTTTTGACTCCTCAAGGGCAGGACACTGTTCTAGATGAGAGACTTGATAGAGTAGATAGTAGAGGGAGTTCTCATTCTAAGATTCCTGTCTAGTGTCTCATATTCTTATATTCCACGTGAAACTGCTGATCAGATTTGGATCTGCCAGGGGAAAAAATTATTCTTCTGATGGCTCAGCTGAGACCTGGAAATCAACTTGATTTTCTCTCAGGATAGGTATGCGGATCACCTGCAAAGAATGTGTGGTTGTACCACACCTGTAGTTGCAAGGTTTTGAGTTCCATCTTCTCTTCCTGCTCGTAGTCTTGCAGCATGCAGATAGCTTGGTTGACTGAAGAATCAATTGCTTCGTTATAGCCAAAATTGTCATTCTCAACTGAAAGGGCAGTAGTGAAATTTAATGTCAGGAGGTTGCATAGATCAACTTGTGGTCTCTTCTAGCTTTGGATACTATGAAATCTCCCTCCAAAACTGATGCCATTGTTACTCCATAGGTTTGCTGGCAAGGAGAGGATTTCAAGGCAAGCATCCAGCACCCACCCACAGATTGTGTTGGCTTTGAGCCTGGCAGCTTGAGTCCCTTCCAAAATGTATCCAGGATCTTCTAGTTAGGAATGCAGCATATTGCTGGTTGTGACACAGATACAGCTGAGTTTACTCCATGTCTTATCTGTAACCTTTTAACGTTTTCACATGGCTCAGTCATTTGCAGGAGCTTTTGTAAACCTGAAAACAGAAAACAGAATGGACTTCGTGCAGCTACTGCTGTTTTCCCTGATTTAAGATGTTCCCGGTCTTGCCTCTGGATATCCTTCATGTTACTTTCAAACCTCCAAGGGTCTGCTGTTGTTGCTTTCTGGCCCGCACCCTTCATTTTTCTGGGCAAACCTCCCTCTAGTCTGTTGATGTCGTTCCTAATTGCCCAAAGGAATCATTGCTGAGCAATGTGAGGCATTTCCTTCCCTCTTATTAAAAGGCACCAAAATAAAACTTAGTCTTTCACAGCAGTGGCTAAATCAACCACATCTTAACATTGTGTTATGGCTACAGCATTTTGGACTGTTACTGTAAAGTAAAAAGGTGTTTCAGATTAGGTTTTCATTAGTCTCTCCTGCTCAGTGACTTTCATGTGCACTGAATGTACATGCATAGAGGCTCAGTGAAGTCTTTCTCTACCCTAGTATTCCCCGGACAAAAAAATCACTTGTGCCAAGATCTTGTCATTATGGCATGGCAAACACTGGGAGGAGACCACTGTGTTACTGTTTACATGGGGCAGATGTTGCTCCTAAACTGCAGTGAAGAAAAGTCAACTGAAAATGGTGTTTTCAAGGTACTTAATCTGTGTCCCCTGTACTGACCACTTGCTTTTTTTTTTTTTTTTTCCCAGAGTTAGCTTGGACTAACCCAGAACAGAGGTCTGTTGTGCTAGTTTGTCATAGTGCTTTAATGTAAAACAGTAGACTGTCCTTCCTGCAAAGTCCTGACAAGAAAACTGGTAAATACATAGTCTAAATGAAGTCTAAAAAAAAATAATAAAGCTAGCTTCAGGCAACTGCTGCTTCATAGTGACACAACTCAATGCTCTTCTTAATGAAAGAGAATAAAAAATTTAGTAAAATTCTAGTGAATTTTAAGGAAATGTATGGTGGTTGCTGAACACAGTCTGCTCTCATCACTCTCTCAGCTCCTGGGTTCTGCTAGTTTGGCAGAGATAAAAGCTCAGGGATGGATTGTTGATTAAATAGATTTTGTAGTACTATTAGAAAGGTGCATTAGTCTTTATAAGTCCTTGAAAATTAGCTTTTGTGGGTGTTAGCACTTTCCTACAGCCAGATGCTTTGATTAATTACACCCTCTCATAAAACTTCTCCATGAAAAAGAATCATGTTCTTGACAACTAGTTAGTAACGGAAGGTCAGTAAACTGGAAGGAGGAGTCCTGAGATTCCTCTCAGTGTAGTGGTTAGTGATAATGAATCTCCCAAAGGTTAAATTCATTTTCAGATGGGAGTTTGGGATTGCTCTTTGTAATAATAACTCTGACCCACGAAAATGCCAACAAGATTACAGAATCATTTACAGAATTTCATTTATGTTGAAAAAGACCTCTGAGATCACCAAGTCAAACCTTTGACAGATCACCCCTTTGTCAACTAGACCGTGACACGAAGTACCACATCCAGTCATTTCTTGAACACCTCCAGGGACGGTGACTCCACCACCTCCCTGGGCAGTCTATTCCAATATTCAACAACTATTTTCATGAAGAAATTCCTCATGATGTCCAACCTGAACCTTCCCTGGCACAACTTGAGACTATGGCCTCTTATCCTGTCACTAGTTGCTTGAGAGAAGAGGCTGACCCCTGCCTTGCTACAACCTCCTTTCAGGTAGTTTTGGAGAGCGATACGGTTTCCCCCAAGCCTCCTTTTCCCTAGGCTAAACACCCCTAGCTCCTTCAGCTGCTCCTCATAGGACTTACTCTCTAGACCCTTCTCCAGCTCTATTGCCCTTCTCTGGACAACCTCCAACACTTTAATGTCTTTCTTGTAGTGAGAGGCCCAGAACTGGACACAGGATTCGAGGTACAGCCTCACCAGTGCAGAATACAGAGGGACAATCACTTCCCTGCTCCTGTTGACCACACTGTTGCTGATAGAGGCCAGGATGCCATTGGCCTTCTTGACCACCTGGGGACTCTGCTGGCTCATGTTTAGCTGTCTGACTGACCAGCACCCCGAAGTATTTTTCTGCTGGGCAACTTTCCAGCCACTCTTCCCCCAGCCTGTAGCACTGCGCGGGGTTATTGTGGCCAAAGCATAGGACCTGGCAACTGGCCTTGTTGAACGTCATACCGTTGGCCTCAGCCCATCAGTCCAGCCTGTCCAGATCCCTCTGCACAGCCTTCCTACCCTCCAGCAGAACAACACCCCACCCAACTTGGTGTTGTCTGTGAACTGACTGAGAATGCACTCAGTCCCCTTGTCCAGATCATCAATAAAGGTATTAAACAGCACCAGGCCCAACACTGAGCCCTGGGGAACACCGCTAATGACTGCCGACTGGATATGGCACCAGTCACCACCACTTCCTGGGCTCAGCCATCCAGCCAGTTTCTAACCCAGCAAAGAGTGCACCTGTCCAAGCCATGGGCTGGCAGCTTCTCCAGGAGAATGCCATGTGAGACAGTGTCAAAACTTTTTCTGAAGTCCAGGTAGACTATAGCCATAGCCTTTTCCTGATCCACTAGTTGGATTACCTGTTCATAAAAGGAGATCACATTGGTCAGGTAGGACCTACCTATCCTAAATCCATGCTGGCTGGGCCTTATCCCTTGGTCGTCCTGTCCTGTATGTGCCATGTAATTGCACTCAAGATGATTTGTTCTATAACTTTGCCAGGCACTGAGGTTAGGCTGACAAGCCTGTAGTTTCCCAGATCTTCTTTCTGGTGCTTCTTGTGGATGGGTGTCACATTGGCCAACTTCCAGTCATCTGGGACCTCCCTGGTTAGCCAGGATTGCTGATAAATTATGGACAGTGACTTAGCGAGCCCTTCTATCACCTGCTTCAGTACCCTTGAATGAATCCGGTCTTATAGATTTGTGTCTAAAGGGCTCAGCAGGTCACTAACTACTTCCTCCTGGATTACAGGGGGTTTATTCTGGGATGCTGAAGTCATCCCATCTGTGGAAACTCCATCTGCTCCTCACCAATAGCTTAGAGACTGGCAGGCCTGGACTGTGATTTAAGCACAGAAGCAGTGTTATGTCTTCTACTCTAGCTGGAAGGACTCTCACAAATGAATAAAGAGACTTAAATCTGCAAGCGATTTACCTTGTGTTTCTTTCACTGAAGATACTGAACAGGTTTGTTAATAATTTTTCATTCCTGAGATGTGTGTTCAAAGTGTTCTTGCCCTCCTTTTAATATAAATTATTTGCAACCATTAATGCCCTACAGGCAACCAGAAAACCATCAGAGCACAGAAAAAGGTTTGAGCTGTGCTTGACAGAAATATCTCCCTGCACATGAAGTGAGACACCTTTTCTTAAGGGGTGAGGATTTCTGTATTGAGTCTTAGGACATTAATAACTTGATTATTAGTCTGGTCGGTCTCAAGGTGAAATGCTATTGCTATTACCAGCCTTCTGAGATACCCATTCCAGTCTAGTTTTGTACCATTGCAGATTTTGATGTTCTACCCTTCAAAGGAAGTTGTTTTGGTATCTTTTTGCTCTTCCTTTGTTATTACTGAAAATAATAATTCAGTGTTACACCGCCAACATGCAAACACGTGCTGCTTTTTGTGTTTGGTTCTAGAGTACTATGTTGATGCAAGCTGTTTTACATTAATTGTACGGTTTCAAATTGCCATTGGGGATTGCTGAAGGAATAGTCAGGAGAGTCTGTTGTGCCTCTGTCATAAGACTTTTGGTTCCTCCACCCTTTACAACTGGTCAGGAGCCATCCTTGCCTCTCATTCTTATCCCTGGCATCTGTGCCTTCCCTCTCTGCTTTCCCAGAGTGCTTTTCCCAGTAGTGGAGTTGCCTTCACTGGAACATCCTTACAGGTTTTGGGTGGCAGGCTCACTAGAGTAGGGGTTTCACAATGCATGGGTTCTCACAGGCCCTCTTGAGCGCTACCATCATACAAATTATCAAGTGGCTTACACATCTTTACTCTCTTTTGTATGTTAGGAGGAAAAAATAGTCTTCACAGATCATTTTTGGGTATATATACATTATCTCCAGTTCAAATTCGAGAAAACCATGACAGCAGGGCAGACAGATGTGGTTACCTACCTGCAAAATGGGCAGCAGACTGCTACTGTGTTAGCAGTGAAATTCAGTATTTGGTGTTTGTGGGAAAGGAGCCCCAAGTCTGGCATGGTTATGTGAAGAGCATGTAAAATGCAATTATCCCGAGCTTTAAAAGGGTCATTCATTGCAGATCTGGAGATGCTGGGGAGCTTGGGTTATGCTGTGTGTTCCTCCCATGTGCTGGAAGACAGGAGGTCCTGGTGGATTCTGTTGCCTTCAGCTGGGAGGGCAAAATACCTACCCTTTGTTGTTAAAGACAAAGGGATTACCAGACTTTACCTCAGGTAATCACTTCTTGAAACAAGCCAAATCTCTAGTTATAATTTCTCAACTCATCCTTTTGGGCTGGTGTTTACTAACACAGCTCAGCTGTAACATCTTCAGTAGTGTCTGGAGTTATCAGGATGTTTTGGTCCCATTCATTTCAATCCTCTCTTTCATGAACATGCGCAGCACCTTCTGATGCAGATAAAGATTCCCCAAAAAGCTTCCAGCTCAAGTTAAAAGGAGAACAAACAAGAGAGAAGGGCAACATGGAGGGGGGTGAGAGGGAAGAGGGAAGAAAGGGAATGGAGGAGAGACCGGCATGATTATTGGAAAAAGTAATTCAGATCACTAATGCTAGTGAGTTTTCCGCATTATGAATAAGTTTAAAGGCATTTTTCTGAATGCGGCAGAGGCCACTGTTTAAGTCTCATTGAAGTTAATTTTGTGAAGGGGAATAAGGTGGGAGGAAGAAAGAGTGAATGCATGCCAGATGGGGTTTAAGAAGAGAAATCCAGGCACAGAGACAGCATGAAAAGAGCTTGCAAGCAGGCATGTGAGGGGAACACAAAAGGAATGGAGGGGGGGAGTGAATGGAGATGGGGGAGGGCCAGGCTGAGCAGATGGAGACAGCAAGAGGAGGAGGATGGGCAGGCAATAAGGGGATTTACTTGTAGAGAGGCCCTGGAAAGTAAAAGTAAGGAGTTTGGCATTGGGTAAGTGGTGGGGGAATGGAACACACAGGGAGCCCCTGGTTGCTGAATGCAGGTGATGGTGCAGAGCTTGGCAACCTGGACAAGTTTGGTTGAGTCTGGAGGGAGCTGAATTCTCTTTCTAGGGCCAGAGCCCACTTGGCATCCCTGAAGACCAAGGTCTTGCTCCAATATTGCAGTGATTGCACAGAGAGAAAGGATGACCTTGTTTAAAGGTACAAGGAGCAGGATTTATTTAAGACCTTTCTGTGGAGTCTTTCATTGTGCTCAGCATTGCAGCCATGATTCATGTACAGTCATAAAGATGTTAAAATGAAACAAGGTACCAGCTCCTAGAAACTCAAATGTGTAAATTCTGTCAAGGGGACAACTCAGAAAGACAAGAAGGTAAACCTCCATGTACAAAGACATGAAAGATAAGGAGATAAAAACGATCTCAGTAACGCTCACACTTACAGAAATAGACAGCAGATATGTCTGAAAGATTTCCAACATAAAAAGAAGATGTAAGGAACTCCCATCACCTGTTGCTGCAGAATAACTCCTGTTTCCTGGTAGAGGTAATACCTGTCCATGTGAAGAATCGGGTAGGCAGTGCAACTTTGGGTCGTCAATTTTACTTCATCATTGCAAGTCATTATTAAGGGAGAGGGAAAAGGGGCAAACTGATAACAATTTGGATAACTGAGTAAAATGCAGTGGTTATTCTGTCAGCAGAGAGCAAGATGAGAGATCAGGGAACTGGCAGGATATGTCATCTGAGGGACTGAATGAAGAGGATGGGCAGTAGAGGGGAATTCCTGTCCTGTGGGGTGGAAGAAGATGGGCTGTCAGAGGTAGAACTAATTCTGCAACAAAGTGCCATTCCCAATCCAGGAGTGCCCTGTGTGCCTTCTGAATATCCTTTCTTAGCCCATTCACCCCCAAGAGAGGCTGCCCTACTGTGAAAGTCTTTTTTTAATTATTATTTCTCATTTTAAACCTGTTCCAATTTGTGGAACAGATCAGAAAAAAAGATGCTATCTGTGTTTAGATGTATCAAGTTGTCACAAAAAATGTCTCCCAGCATTAGTATGAAAGGCAGGTTCTTGAACATGAAGATGGGGTCATTAAAATCTAATATTTTAAGAGATTTTGGGTTTTTTTGTGTACATATCCACAATCTCTTTAGTTTCATTTTTATTCCAGACAGCTTTAAAACTATTGTTTGTTTGTTTGGTTTTGTCTGGGTTTTGTTTGCTTGTTTTTGTAAACAGATTCATTTTGGAAAAAAAAATAAATGAAGGGGGAGAAATAGCTAAACTTTCTAAAAGCTGGGGTATTTTTCCCCAGTGAGCTCAACTAGCCTCAGTGGCCAAAACTGACTGGTGGTAACACGCAGCTCCTTGTGCCTCAGTCACATATATGTTGTTCACAATCACCACATCAAGCAAATTATTGCTTGGGGAATTACCTTTTGGATGAGTGTTGGGGTGATTCAGAGTGCATTCAGTTTTGTGATTCATGGAGCTGCAAAGGAAAACTGATGACTGGAGGTGGGGGAATGAGTAAAACAGTAAGGCAGAAAATCAGTGTCGAAAAGGCACTTGTGATCAGGCACGTTTCAGAGTTTCTAACAATATGGGATAGTGACATTTGGCAACCACTACAGTTATGCTGCATTCTTTAATCTTTACTTTCCAACAGTATTTTAATGTTTTGCAAAAACACTATTGCTAACATATGAGCACTAGTATTTTTAGATTGCTTCCTACTCTAAGGTACTGTTTTATCACATAGAACAACTTAAACCAACTGTTCCAGCCAGTTACTCTTTGGAAATGCACTCTGTTCATTGGGCTTTGTTCTAAAGTCCTTATTTGTCTTCTGTACTCCCAAATTTCTTCATATGAAGTGCACCTCTGCTCCGGTTAAACTCATTTCCTGAGCAATTTTTTTCCCAAAATTGGGGTTGCCAGAAACATAGAAGAAGCCATTGCAGATGAGCATTGCCTTGCTGTGAGGGGGTCGACTCTTAGAGACTTTAGAAGAACCTGCAAGAAATCTCAGTGAAGTCACCTGTGGAATGAATTTCTCATGGGAGAGGATTTTTTCTAGCCTAATTCATCGAATTACCAGCCTAAATTCTGAAACTTAGGTGAACTTCTTTTCTAATTTCAAGCTTAACCTTGTTAGCTGTCTATAAACACCTCACTTCTAAAATAGCAGTGATTCCAACAGCATGGTTACACATTGCATATTTTAAATATTTTTAGCCAGTTATACAGTTTTAGCATTTCTGGAGAAGAAGGAAATCTTTTTAGTTATTAACTACACTATACTAACCTGACTCCTCAAGTTTCTGCAAACAACCAAGTATCATCACCATGCACAAGTGTCGAGGTATACCTCAATATTCAGCGTTAATTATTTAGTTAGTTCTGTGTGCGTAGCCATTTGTACAAACACAGTGTTATCAGAGCCCTTAAACATACAAGAACAAAATGTTCCAAGGATTAAACATGGGCTGAAATGACCTGTCAGCTGAGGATGCTCAGTCAATATCTGTGCTTGGAATATGCAAAACTCTAACAAAACCATGATTAGTAATGTGTACCAATGAAGTCAAAAAGCCCATTTGATTAGGCTTTTATGGCAAGTACAATACAAATAATTGTGCCAAAGATAAAGAAATTCAGAAAAACTTTTCTTCAAGTAAACATAGCATTTTCCAAGCAGCAGGACATAATGGCTTTGAAGTTGTCTGTAAAGTCAGAATTATCCCCATCATAACTTATGGTGAGTAACCTAATCAGACTGACACCAAGAAGGAATGAACCTTAAACAATTTCTTTGGTGTATTAAATACAAATGGGCTTTTGTATATCATTTATTCCTTTTGTCCCACATGAATTTCTTTTAAAACTATACTTATTGTAAAGACCTGTATAGAAATCTCTTTTATTCTGCAGTTAATGCAGGGCTTGAAAAATATTCCTTCTGCCTAAATAGTCAGTGAAGACTGTGTCTACAAATGTGGGCAGTTTGGTTTGGCATCATTTGTGAAAAGCCCAGTTGTAATTCTGCTTTCTCTGGCTTTCAGAGGACTTTTTTTTGTTTTGTTTTGTTTTCAAACATGCTTAGAGGGCACATGTTGACGAATCAGCAAAATATGACAGTCTTGTTAGCTTTTTAAGTGATTTTCCATCTGGTATATTCATTTAATTGGAGTGGTGGGCTTGAAGTTATTCTGTTGCTCATTTCACGCCATTCAAATACCTGCATGGGGATTCCTTAATTTCCAGTGACATGGATCTACTCCTTGTCCCAAGTAACAGCAGCAAGTACTCACCTGTAGCATAAGGCCTGGATAACTTGCATTTTTTGCCCTAGGAAGGAAGAAAACCTCTTCTCAACCCTGTGAGCTGCAGATGGAGATGCTTTCAAATGGAAAAAAATAGAAGTAAGAGTGAATAAGGCAGTCTGACATGGGAAGGGCTGAAAGAAAAGGCCAAAACCATGTGGTCTGGCTCTTCTCTTTGACTGCTGTAGAAATAACCCAATCCATTGAAGTCCATGGCTTTATGCTGGCACAAAGCAACGAAGAATCAGGTGCGAGGTTTCAGGCAAAGCAAGGACACAATCTTTCACGTAGGTAAATGAGTGAATGATCATTGTTTATCTTGGCCTTCTCACCAAGAAGACTGTTTTATGGTTTGGGAAGTAAGAACTGAAAGAGTCCATTAGACAAGTATATTTCTGATTGCCTGAAACTGCTGAAAGGGTGTGGTAGAATTTAAAACAGCTACTAGCTAAACTGCAAAATACTTCCCCAGAACTCCAAGATGGTGACTCCACTTGACTCCACTTACTTTTCCATTCCCTTTCTCTACATTTCCCTTCCTTACGAATTCTAACATGTCATCTGATAACACAGCTGTTTTTGCTTTTTCTTTTGTATATTTTCATGCATTTCTAGATCCTTTCCATTCCTTCCTACATTTATTCATGCATTTCCTTAGAGTGCTATAGAGAGCTGGGAAACTAGCATACACTGAGGTCTCGACAGAGAAATATCTTTGCTGAAACACAGCTATGCTGATTTTCATGGAAGAGTATTAGTGTGAATTAACTTTTTTACTGTTGTTACTCAAAACAGGATAAGCTTCAAAATGTCTTTTGAAAAACTTAATTGGACACACAGTGTAGACAGAAGTAGCAGCTGTAATAAATCCTGCTGAGGTTGGGTCATTTGTGTCCCAAAAAGGAGTACAGGTCAGTGCCACTGCAGCAACTGCTGCTGTGTCAGTTACATTTATATTGCTGCGTGAAGCCCAGCTATTGGAAAAAATCTAAGAAAAACTTCAGAAGCACCTCAAACTGTGTGCCAGGCTTCAGCGTGGTTCATGTGGATCAAATCATTTCAGTTGGCAGAGTAATGCAGTGGTCTCATGAAAGCTGTTAATATTATCAATGCACTAATCTTTAGGTGGGAGCCTTCCTTCTGCACCAAGGCCAGGCCAGAGATCTGTTTACGAAGATCAAGTTCTCACAAGAGGGTAGGTATGACTGGGGAGGTGGGGCTTTTTTACATCTCGCTATGAGCAAAAAATAAGTCAAGAAGTTGGTGGAGTTTGGGTGGGGGTTTTTTGGATATTTTTTAGTCAAATAACAAGTCAGTTGCTGTTGTTTGGAGTTTCTAAATGTCTTCTCAGATTATATTAAATCATTTACATGCATTGTAAATTAGCCTTTGATAGATCGGACTTTCACAGAAGTCTGGTAGTTCACAGACAAGGAGGAATGGTTTGATCTCAGCCATGAGTGTGGTTTTGAAAAATTACACTTCTGTTGAATATGAGGATTGGTTTTAAAAACTGTTGAGTGCCACGTATAACAAAGAAAAATGGCCATGGGAAGAGGGAAAACAAAGGAAAGCAGAAGTTTGTTTTCCTTAAGAAAGCAGCACAGCAGGCACTAAGGACATCATCCCCTCGGTGGCTGAGACAGCAGGAGAGTTTTTAGGCAGGGCTGGAGCTGTGCTCTTTGGGTGGCTACCCTGCTGGAAGAGCTTGTCTGCTTGCCTTCCTGGAAAGGCAGAGCAGGCAGCCAGGTGCCCTCTGGCAGTCTGCGGCTTTCGGGATCTGCTTTCTTTGCCTCTGCCTGAAGCCAGCCCCAGCCTGGACTCCTTCCTCATACTTGAGATGGATGAGAAAACAGAGGGTGATATTGCAGGCATAGTAATGGGGG
>VXAY01004360.1:1619602-1644222 GCA_013399855.1 Oxyruncus cristatus
GGCAGAGGGGATGCAAGACACCAGAATACATCTGTGTCTCTTTTTCAACAGTCTTTTATAACACTTTTTGAAAACTTCCTGCATAACTTTAGGGGGAAAAAAATGAAACTTCTGTGTTTCTTCCTCTGTAAGGCAGCATTAGTGAATAATGCTTCGCTGTTTTGCAGAGCTGTCAGGCAATGTCGTGAGTATTTGTGAAGCCTGCAGAAATGTCGGGTGCTGTAGACCACCTGAGAATGAAGTGCTTTTAGCTAAAGGGAGGACAAATGCCTTGCTGGCATAAGGAAGGTTACAAATTGAATTTATCAAAATTTTGTTTGGGGTCTGAACTGGTTTTGTATTTTCTTTCCTATATGCAAGCAAGAGTGTGTTAACAGAGTTTTTGGATTATAAAATCTGAGAGGCCATTTTTTTGCACAGAGGGGAACTGTTACAGAATTTGGTATGATTCAGAGAGTTCTAAAGTCTGTATGACTGGAAGCAGAATGAAACATAGCAGTACAAAGTGCAAAATCATTCACCTAGGGACAAAATATGAATACTGTCTTTGAGCTCATCTTTGTCTTTGAGCTGGAAACAATAAAGAGGAAAGAAAGTCCTCATGGCCATGTTCATCACAAAACAATTTGATCAACAGTGACTCCTCCCACCCTCCCAGTACTGTGACCATTATATCAGGTAAAATTTCTGCAAAAGGACAGGGGAAACATTTAAGCTGTCTCTAAAACATTAGCAAGAGCCTGTCTGCAACTTGTAGTAGTCACTTGTACTGAGCAAATGAATTCCAAGTGGAAGAGATATAGTGAAGGGCTTGTAAAGTGGGACATCAGGAGGCAGAGCTACTGTTATATGAAAGAACTAATAGACTGTGCCTTGATTAGTCAAGGAAAATGGTCTGGTAAAGATTCTACTGCTCCTTTTAAATACCAAATATTAAAATGGTGGGAGATATTTTTAAAGCTAATCCAACAAAAATGGCCATACATTTATTTTGGCTGGAAAATAGGAGGAGATAGAGTGAGATTGTGAATGACCTTTTTACTGGGGCACTGGAAGCTATATAGCTGATTTTTGGGTATGTGACCAGTCCACAACAGTGGGGACTAATGTCAGGGATCACGGGGTCCATTTAAGGCCTCTGTTTCAGAGTTTCTCTAAGCTGGAAGAGAGTGGTGGGCTCTACATGGCAGCACCTGAAGCCAGAGTCTGGCTTCTAGGCAAGGGGGCAGTGGGTGGGTTTCCCTCCTGTGGCACATGCCGTTTTCCTCTCACCAAAATTCTTCCTGATTGTCTCAATTTTGTTTCTTACACCATTTAAAGGTTCCTATGGCTCCCTTTTCCCTTAATTTAAAGCCCTACTCCACAGATCATTTACAGCTGCATTAAAGTTATCCTGTTATCTTAGAGCTCCATGGGGCTGAAGTAGTCAGAAAATCAACTCCTACAGTTTTGTAGGTAAGAAAAATGGTCTCCAGTTTTGAGTATGTATTATGATAAGCCATGTGTAGAGCATGTGCTGGTAAGCAGGAAAAGCTATTGGCAACAATGTTTTCTGCTTTTCTAATAATCTTTTCAGATTTTATTTAGTGAGCCCCATCCAGTCAAACCACAACTTGGGTTAAAAAAATTCCACATAGGTTGGGTGAAAACTCCACATAGAGCTTTAGTTAAATGGAAGGTCTCACAAAGGAATCCTTCCTCCAGAAATAAACCTAGAGTTGCTCCTGCATTAATGGCTTGTTTTGTCTGGATGTCAATCTGTACTGGAAAAAAAAGAAACTAATGATAGATAATTATATCTGAGTGTGCATGAGCCATATCAGATGTAGAGATGGTCTGATATAACTTGGGTGTTGGGACTACTGTGTGATTTACTTTTTCTTCTCTTAGAAACTACCAACTAGAGGGCTTGCCAGAAGCTTTCTCAGTGTAGGCAATCTGAGTTATGGGGTTTGGTGGGAGCCACATTGTTGCTTTGCTTTGAAAAGAGTCAGACCCAAGGTGCAGCATTTACATCTCTGCAGACTGTATCCAGCAAGAGAAAGCTGAGCTGAGGATATACTACAGATTGCTTCAAGGAGGTTACACTGTGCTTCCCTTTCTGATTTTGTCCTAAAGGTGCAGGAAATTTTCAGAAAAAGAAAAAAAATCAGTTCAAATAAACTGTTTGCAAAAATCTTCTAAATGCTCATGTCTGTTCTTTCCAAACTTGAGTGCAGTATACTGCTCTCTGTTTTCTATATAATAAGACAATCAATATATTTTAAAATCCCCATCCTCTTCAACTAGCGGGAACATAAAGCTTCCTAGCCTGAACAGGACTCCTGTCAGTTATAACTATGGGATCCAGTTTTACTTTCTTTATAAGGAAAACACATGAAGAAATTATTTGTGCCTGTTTTATTTCTGGGCTGCTGATCTTGTGTTATCATGGGGGTAGGATGTTTCCTATTTGTTCTGCTTGAGCTCTGTACTCAGTCTCCCAATCATTCATTCAAAGAACCCACGTCCAGCAGGAGAGATGAGCAGCTCCCTGTCTCTGTGGCCAAGCTGATAAAATAATGCTGCCTCATTTCTACCACCCTAAAGCCTCCTCCACAGGAAGACCGGGGCTTCTGGTAGAGTTTCTCTCCTTCCTCATCCTTTACCTAAACAGCTGACCTTTATTTAGACCCAAGGCTTGGGAAGAGTCCCCCTCCCCTTGTGAGTACCACAGCTTATTGCGGGACCTGGCCAGCAGAAGGGCAGGAAGATGTGCTTCTGCTGGAGAAAGACTTTGGAAGTAGTACAGGGAAAGCAGGTGAAGAACTTGTTGCGGCTGAGAGAATAGGGATGCTGCCAGCTTGAAGTATGTTTGCTGAGACGTAGCAGATGTGGCAGCATGGGGAAAAATGGTAAAGTGGAGAGAAGGATGGATCATGCAGGAGGGAGAAAAAGCTATTGGAATAATAGGGGCTTCTTCATAATGGGAAGTAAGTGAACAAAGAGATAAAAGAATGAAAAAAGTTGTATGACAGTGGTGTCTTATTTCTAGAGGAGAACTGTACTGAATCAACAAATCTTGTCTTCAATGGTCTAGGGTTGCGTATGTGAGACGGTATTTGCTCAGGGAGGATGGCAGTAATACCCCAGCCTTTTATGTTGTGGTCTTAGTATGCTGATATTAAAGTATTGTCTAAAGGAAATCTAGTGTTATGTTGATTCTGCAGCTAGAGAAATACTGTCTGTGTGTGTGAGAAAGAGAGGGGGGAAAAAGAGAAAAAAAAAATAGAGGGAGGAGTATGAAGAACAGGCAAGAAAAAGACAGCAAGTATGTCCTAGGGTGGAATATAAAGACAGCAAGTACCTGTTCATACTGTGTTCATGTACAGTGCTGCTGTAAAGAAATAAGTTGTGTTGAATTTCTTGGTTCCTAAAGTGAGAATGGAATAGAGAAAAGTTACTTGGATAATTAACTTTTCTCAATTTTATCAGCTTGGTTGTGGTACTGAATGAATTCATGTTACAGCAGCATCAGTCTGAGAGCTCACACAGGACAGCTAGGTGCACACAACAAACTCCAAGAGTTCAAGATTTCATTTCAAAGTCAATCTTTCTAGTTTTCAGGATTGAAAAGGTATGTTTCTACATAGAAACAGGACATGAATTTGAAACCAAATTGTTCTAGAAAAAATGTTAAATAGTCCGTGGTTGCTAGAAGTATGCATTTCTTTGCACTTTTTATCTCATCTGGGTGTTAACTGTGAAGGCTAATAACTGCATTTCACTATCAACACCCACAGTTTCAGGTATGACTTTTAAACAGAAGGGCAGGAATAAAGCCCTGTTCCTCACAGGGGGGTAGCTTGGTAGTTACTGCAATGCAACTGAAGGAAGGAGGAATTCAAGTGAAAAGGAAGAAGAAAAGTTCTTCTAAAAAGCCACTTATTTCCTTCCAGCAATGCTCAGACATCGCAACAAGGTGCAAATGTAGGTAATTCTAAAGGTTGGACTCAGTGTCTTTTTTTTTTAGCAACTTCTGTTAATATCAAAGAGAACAAAGTCTTACACTTAAACTCAGAGCTGAGATTGCTAGTTCCATCAAAGAATTTGCCAGTGATGGAGCAGAAGAACTTCTCAGCAACTGTGCAAGCCATTTTGGAGATGGTTCTTTTTACTGCTTGTAAAATTTGTGAAAGTGAAGAAAGGGGTTGCAAGAGAGATTAATGGGGGAAAGCCGGCATTCCTGTTGTGACAGCAGCTGTGTATGGTCTGTGCTACATGCTAGCAAGATGCACACACAACTCATGGTGATTCAGTACAATATGTCAGTATTAACCTTTTCTTTTGGATTTTTGTTAAATCTGTTCTTTAATTCATGTAAAGAATAGAATTTCCGTGTTCTAATTGAACACAGAATTGAAATAACTTATTTGTCTCTAGCAGATAGCAAATTATAACAAAATTCTGTCATAAATTAACTGCAGATTTCACTATGAAAACAGGAAGACAGAATTACAAAAATTCTGATAGTCCCATTTAGTTCTCTTGCAATAAAAATGGCTATTCCAATACTACTAGGTAACAACAGTGCTATTGCCTACCATGCCAACCGTTACGTCGTTTGCTGTTTGTATTTCATTAGTACCTCAGAGGCCCTGGTCCCAGGCCAGGATCCTGTTCTTAGGGACATGATTCAAGAGATGGTCTTTGTGTATCAAAGAGCTTGCTTTTGTGTTTATGGTGCTTTGGGTTTATAATAGAGCATCTCAGTAAAGAGAGCTGCTACTAGAGTTTTAATTTATTTAAAGGACAGTTTTTCTGCAGGGGTGTCCTCAGCTTTTAGTAAAATAACGTAAACACAAAAAGACGTTTCACTTTCTGAACATCCTTTAAATAAAACCAATAAATATCTGATCTTTGTACTGCATGAGATAGCACAAAATGGTAGATGGCTTCATAAGGTTTTATTTAGCTTCTTTCATAGTCTTTTACAGGAAATAAATCTGAGTAAACATATTGCAAATGTTTCCATTTGTACCTTGACACTAGCTTTTTTTTTCATGTTAAAATAAATTTTATTTTGTTTTTATTACAAATTAATATACAGCAATATATCTACCTGAAAATTTTGCAATCAAAAATGTCCTACCTTTGCAATTGAGCTATCTTCTTTCCATAAAGAATTGTAGTTTTTCTCTGAAAAATAATGCTGAAAACTTTTCATAGTTTAGTGTGTTTCTAAAAGGAAAAAAAAAAATTGGGAGGAAAAGACATGATCTTCTCAGCTTTATTAATGTACCCACCATTATACATTATATAGCATAGTGCCTCTAGAGAAACTTTTATCATTTATAGTTCCAGCCACAGAACCTTTCAGCTATGTTGAAAGCTGAGCAGAAAGTGAAGTGACATAAGCAAAACTGAACAAACTACTGAAAGCAAACAAGATTTTTTTTTTCCCTTTTTCTATGTGTCAGTTATCTCTGAACAACCTGGACTTCTTAAAAAATATGTTGTTTTAATTTACTGAATGAATTGCAGTTCATTTTGGATCTCCTGGTATTTCTTCTGCACTTGGACTAGTTAATTCCCTGAAACATTCTCAAGATGGCTGCTAGGACATGTTTGCATATTACCAACATTCAGAGTTAATATTCTTGTGGAAAAGAGGTGGCTTGGATGGGTGTTTGTGGAATTCAAAGAAAATGGCTGATACATACCCTTTAAACAAATTTACTCCTTGCATGAGTATGGTGTTTGAGAACAATCCTTTGTAAAAAAAAATCCCTTAAGAAATGGGGTTCTCTATAAATTATTCTAAAGCTTTATAGAATAAGACTTTAGGAAACAATATGTTTTCTGGAGGTTTCTGATTTGTGATAGTAATTTAGAACTGGATGATAATTACTATATTCTGTAGGATCATTTAGCAGTAAATCCCGGGGAGGAGGGGGAATATTTGGGGCTGTATTTACTCAGCTCAAGAGCTTGGGGTTTAGTTGCATTTACCCTTTTGCTCTGCCTACCCCACCTTTCCAGCAGGTTGCCTTCTCTCTATTTCATTGGGGCTGCTTCTGCCTCACCCACATTCAGGTGGTTGGTTCCATCAGCTCCTCTACTGCTGTCATCCTACACTTTTATAAACTCCTTTTCTGCATAATTTGTCTTATTTCTTCTTCTTCTTTTTTTTTTTTTTTTCTCTGAGGAATTGATCATATATCATAGAATGAATTCTTAGGATATAAGGATGAGATAAGAGGGTTTACCAAGCAAAAGAGTGGGACCAGACAAAAAGTGACTCACTGACCTTCTTAAAATGGAGCAGACAGAATTGGGAAAGAACAGATATTGGTTTTAAGCTATATTTAATACCAAACAACCTTTGTTATAACTTGATTTTACTTTTTCCTCACAATGTTTTTCTTCAAGTGTTCTGACTAATATTACCAAATTATTGCCAAACAGGCTTATTTGCTGCTTTCAAACCAGGCCTGTTCCTGTAAGTACAATGCATGCTAGACCTCCTCATGGCTTCATTGGGCACTCTGAGCTCTCATGAAATCACATTTACCCATGCAAATACAACAAAAGACTTTTGGTCGTGGTTGTGCTGACACAGAGCATTCATACCAGAAGCCTCGCACCTGATGCAAGGGGATGCATCAGAGTGTTTTAACTTGCATTTTGTTGTGTTTCAGAGTTTTTAAAGTCCTCTTTAGGGGGGATGATGTAGCAAATCTCACTGTTTCATGTCAAAAGTTCCTATTGCAGTGACTGAGACTTTTCTGGTAAATGACGTGGGTGTATGATTAGTACCACAGTGGGATCAGTGACTTCATCTCTCTACGGCAATGGAAATTGTGATGCTGACTGAGCAATGAAAACCCAGATTGACACTGAAGAGCAAATGTGATTCATCACTAATTTATCCCCAGGTATTGAGATGGCCATGAAGCACATTTAACTTGTCTGCAAATCCGTATATTTTACAAATACATATTTATAGAGCTTGAAAATTAATTTTCACTGTCATGTAATTTCTTTTTTGTGATTGCTTTTGCTTGCCCAGCCAAGAGACAGGTGACCAATCAGGTATGAATTGCCAGTGGCTAATGAAAAATAATCTAATGAATAGCTTGTAAATAACCCTTAACCTGAAAGCTGCTTTTCTAAAATATCTGATAATTTCTTACAAATTGAAATGTGTTTTGCTTGGTTTGATGATTATACACATACATATTTATACATGCACAATTGACATGCCTTGTAAAAATACACAGATATCCAGTTTGGGGCATTGATATTTAAACAACTGCAGTTTGGGCGAACAGCAGCTGAGGAATTTAGCATAGTTTAACACAGTTAAACAAGATTTCTACAGTTATAAATTGACGATGTAAAGTTTCAGAAATTTACTTTTGGTATTGACAGAACAATTGGGACTAATCTGTCTAAAAGAGCTACTTTAATTTTTTCAGGTGACTAGCTCTTGCTTTTTGTTGGTCACTTCAGTCTGATTATCTCTTTCATTTCAAACATTTTAGTATTAGAGATTTTCTAATAAGAAGTTGTTAATTGCTGAACAATTAGGCTGCAATAACAAAACACAATTCACTAAAATTTTTATTTCCATTAGCTAAGATTTCTCTTGGAGAATTTAAATGTTTGCTGGATCGCTAATCATTGTGCAGCATTTACCATGAAAAAGCTTCTATATGTAATGATTTGACTTAAGGAAATAAAAGCATCTCACACAAATAGACATGTGAAATAGAAGTTACTAAACTGTTTTGATAAAGTCATATAAATATACTAAGAGGAAGTGAATCACAAAAGCAGATTCAGTTTTCTGCATTTCAGTGCAGGATTTTTAAGCAACAGGAGGTTTTAAGAACCATGTAGATGGAAACAGTTTAGTAAAACCTGCCCTATCTGAGTTTTTTTGTATTGTTTTTCAGGGGTTTTGTTCGTTTAATTAGAGTCTGTAATATGTTTTTGCATTTTAAACCTTTTGCAGACTCTGTGGATTGTTTCTCACTGTTACAGAACATTCAGCTGCTGGAAATGCACTTTAATTGGAAAGCGTTGTTATTTTCAGAGGAACATCTATTGCAGCCTTACAGATTGATACATAAAGGCTCTAACAGGAGCTGGTGTGTATTTTAGCATTAAAAGAAGTCCTGAAATGATAATATAAAATACTTGAACGATTTAAAATAAAAGCCAAAACCGTAGCTTTATACTGTTTTCAAAGCAGGAGTCGAAATTCGAAAGAGAGAGCCTAATTTTGAAGCGAAATAGGAAGACTGCGTTAGTTTGATGAGGACTCCCGCAGACACCTGAACCCGGTAACGCAGCACCTGGAGTGGCGGCGGACGATACAAAGGTCTGATCTCCGGGAAGGTAGAGGAGGAAAACAGAATCTCCCGCGTTTCGTGTGCCCTGCTGGCAGCGACCGCAGAAACATCTTTTCCACCAGTGCCTGCAACGGTTCCAGCGGTGTCCGCTCCAGCCGCGCTCCGCGGGGCAGCGCCCGCCCTGGCTGCGCTGGAGCCCCGCCGCATCGCAACAAAATCTGCTGCCAGAGGCACGGCAGAGGCCCCGGCTGGGTGGGCACCACCGCGGCGGCCGCTTCTCGGCCCGCTGGCGGGTGTGAGCGCCGGGGGGACGCGCCGTCTGCCCGAGGAGCGCGGTTCTCTCCGCTCCGTCCAGGTACCTGCGGGGAGGAAGCCGCGGCCGCGCCATGCTTCGGCGTGCCCGGTCCCCCTCAGTCCAGCTCTGCAGGTGCCCCCCGCGCTGGCGGTCGGCGCCGTGGGTGCCCGAGGGAGCTGCCAGCCTGGCGCTCCGGCAGCGGGCTCTGAGCCCCAGCGCCCCCTCCGAGGGCGGGGGAAGCCCCGCTGTCCGGCAGCTGCCCGCCGGGCTAGGGGAGGTGAGGGCCGGGCACGGCGGCCCCCGCACAGGTGAGCTCCACCGCCTCGGGGCGAGGGCAGGGGTGCGCCACGGGCTACATGGGCCCCCCGAGTGATGAACGATGTTCGCCGGTTCCCGGCGCTGACAGGGCTGCGGGGCGAGGCTGTCCCGGGAGGGCAGCCGTCGGAGGGCTGCCCGCACCCTGGGAGCTCTGTCGCGCTGACCGGCGGCGTGGGGCGTCGGCTATAGGGCGGCTGCCGTCCCGCCCGGCCCGAAGGGACTGCCCCGGCCGGTCTGAGGGGAGCCCCGCAGCCGACTGGCGATGCCGGCCCCCTTTCTCTGCTGCCGGAGGTGAACTCTGGTGGGCTCGGACCTCGACGGCCGCCTCTCGACGGCCGCTGGCGCCCAGAACAGAGGTGGCTTAGGGCGAAAACGAAATATGCGAGGCCAGGGCTTTCAGCACGGTCTTTGGGCCAGCTCCGATTCGAGCCCGTCTTCAGGCTTCCCTTGGCCGGTCTTTCCCCCGGCTGCTGCCCCGCCGAGGGACGGAGTAGCGCTGCCCGACGAGGCGCCGTGACGGCGGGACGGGCGGGCTGCGCCGGGGCTGGTGGAGCGCACCCCCAGCGGGGGCTGCGAGGCGGGACCCCAAATACCCGGGGACCTCAGAGCGGGTGCGGGGTGGCGGCTGGCCGCTGCGACGGGCTCGCTGACGAGCGGCGGCTCCTTTGCCGGCGGAGCAAGGCCGGTGGCAGCCCTGGGGCCACACTGCACCTGAGGGAAGGGTCTGCGACGGCCCCTCGGGAGTCCACGGGGCTGGGGCTGAGGGTAGGGTGGATGCCAGTGTGCCAAGTTGTGGGGAGGGCGGGGAAGGGGCCGAGGCAAACACGTGTGATGGGGAGGGACTGTGCATCTTCCCTTAGGAACAGTGTTAGATGTCCCACAGAAACGGAGGGGCAGCTCTGTGGCGTCTCCGTTCCAGGCGCCGCAGGGCGTCTGCCTTTTGATCCCAGCGGCTGGAATTATACGTTTAAAATAATGAGACCGCATAGGGAGGATCTTTTCCTCGCGTCTCTCCCCGCGTTCCCTTTAGGTAACCGCTGTGCCGTAGTTCCCGTGTGCGCGCCTGGCAATGAGAGGATGGGAGGGAGGGAGGCAGCCTGGGAAGCGCTGGCTCCGCCAGTGGGCGTTTTCTGGCGGCCGGGGCTGGTGCTGGAAGCGGCATTGCAGTGATTGTATCTACCTCTTTGCAGGCGAACGCGCACATACGGGGCAATATTTGCCTCGCTCGGAGAAAATACAGATTGTTGCCGTTTTCTTGCTCTGAATGAGAGGTGGGAGCATGGGGAAAAGCGGACTTTAAAACGGGATTGGAACCGCTTAGCGGTCAGTAAAGCCCTGTCCCCTCCGGCCTAAAGGGGGAACGGAAATGTGAGGATTTTAGGAGGGCGGGGAGCCGGGGTGCGAAGGAAACAGTGCCCGAGGGTTGCCGGAGGGAACGAAGGACCTATCCGCGGTCGTCCCTGGTTTGGCTCCGTCCGTTTTCGGCTTCCCCTTTCGCTTTAGTCCGGTATCTTTCCTAGACGTCCTGCCTTAAACTACCGCGAAAGGGAGGGAAGAGCGGAAGCATGTCCAACCCGGAGAAGCGGATCTTATCCCGCCCCTCGGCCCCCCTGGCTGCAGCACTGGGGGAAAAGCCCGGCTCCGGCAGCCGCCCGCTCCACTCCCATGGCCAGAGCGGTGGAGGTGGAGGCAGCGGCGGGTCTCCTCCTCCCCCCGCTCCTGGAGGCGGCTCGGCTGCCTACAGCTCCCTCTCTGTCCTCCTAACAACCACCAGCAGCAGCAGGAGCCGCGCTGCAGGGACAGCCTCTTCTGCCGTCTCCGCCAGCATCGTCTCCAGAGCGGCAGCGGCTCCTTTCCTCGCTCCAATCCCCTCCTTTTCCTCCGCTTCTCCATCTTCTTTTTACTTCTTGCCGCCGCCTCCTCGTTTCCCCTCCTCGTTTTCCTTTAACCTCACAAGTCTCCAAGGGAGGGAGGGAGGAGGAGAGGCAGCGACAGCGGCAGGAGGAGGAGGAGGAAGAGATGTTGGCGGAGCAGCAGCAGCAGCAGCTCACTTGATCGCCCATCCAGGCGGCAGCGGCAGGAGGAGACTCTTCTGTTCTTCCTCCATCCAGGGCTTGCTGCTCCGTTCCGCAGCCGGCGGCCCTCGGCAGCACCACTCCCGGCCCCTCCTCTCTCCAGCCGCCTCTCGCCCGTGGTCCTGCAATTCCCTCGCTGCTGCAGCAGCAGCCCGCGGCGACGGGATCCGAGGAGGCGACGGCCCCGGCGGGAGCAGGACTCCTAGGCGGCAGCAGCGGCAGAGAGGCGCCTTCTTCTCCTTCTCGTCTCCCCTGCTTCTAGGGCCAGACATGGAAGATGGATCTAATTCTGCAAGCTGCTTTAGGAGGTTTACGGACTGTTTCTTGAATACAAGTAGGTACCGGAGCGCTGTGCCCGGCGGCGGGTCGCGCGTGTCTCGGGGGAAGGCGAAGGGCTGTGTCCGAAGCTGGGTGCATGCCGTGTGGAAAGGGCATTTCTTTGTGAGTGGGGGGGAGACGAAGACACAAAGGGGCCGTATACGTGGGGCGTGCGTGGACGCATGGAGGAGCGGCCGGGTGTGTATTGAGGATGCACGGACAAAGGGGATGCTCAATGTAACTGAGTGCTCTTTGTGGGAGCTGGCTGTTAACGCCTCGAGTGTTTCGGCATCGTTCCGGGATCAGACAACTCTACGTATATGTATGTCAGCCTTTTACTTGGTACATGCTTAATTTGCTTAGGAATGACACGTAGGGGAATGGAGACTGTCCCCCCTACTTACTTGAAGTAACAATAAGGAAGCATTATGGTATCGGCAGTTGACAGAAAAGCGGCGACGGAGGATCGAAAAGGGTGAAATGGATCGCTTTTTTCTGCATCACCCGTCAGATCTGCCACGCGTGGTCACATTCCATATTTCTGATCCGGCTTTGGTACCGGGTGCCGCCTTCCACTGGCCGTGGCTCGTTGTAAGGCGGGCCAGGAGCCGGAGAGGAAACATGTGCTCCTTGCTATTGGGGGGGCTGGCGCTGGAACGGGGGTAGTGACCGGCTGGTGGGGAGGGCGGAATAAAGGGGGCACTGAGGCGCTCCGTACAGGGCACTCCGCAGCCAGCCGTTCCCAAACCCTCGCCGGCTCCCACCGAACCCGAACGCGGGGGAAGGGCGCGGGGCCGCGCTCTTCCCGTGACGGGAGACAGGAGTGGGGACGGAGCAGCCGCTCGGCCTCTTCTCGGTGCGGAGCTCGACGAGTGCCCTCCCCGTGCTGGCCGGGGGAGCCCGGCGGGAGCGGCTCGAGCCCCGAGGCGGGCTGTGGGAGTGGGAAGGAGGGCTTCACATGGCAGAAACTCTCCGTTCTCAGGGACGCGGCCCGGCTCCCCCTCGGGTGCCTCGCCCCGAGCCTCCCGGTGCCGCCAACCCTGCTCCGAGGCGCTTCCCTGACACGCCGCGCCCCGCAGGGCCAGCGCCCCCGGGACTGGGGCGGCCCCGGAGCGCCCGCGGCTGCGGGCCGAAACCTCCCGGGGTCGGGCTGCCCGTGCCCCACTGCCAGGAAGGGAAATGTGCTGGTCTTCGGTGTAGTCATGGGGCGAATGAATTTCCAAGAGGAGCGTGTTATCAGGGCAGAAATAATTTTTTTTTTCTTTTATAAAAAACTTTTTTTCTTGACCAGTATTTTGATGCTTAGGGTGACTTCAATCAGCTGTGGCTATTTCTTTCTTTTTGTGACAGTTCCTTAATTTGTAGATAAACGCCTTAAAGTGTCCTTATACTTGCATTTTAATCTGTTTGTATACTTTGATAAAGGTGGCTTTTTGGATACCGGTGAATTGCACGTAGTTCACACGTATGCATTTTGGGAGTGTGTGAGAAGAAGTATAGAGATGTTTGCTGAAATCTCATTATTTGTCTTATTGCCTTACAGCTGTCTTTAGCACAAGAACCTGAAATTGTGGTAGTACTTGTGTTCCACGGTAGAGGTGAATAAAAATGATTATATATTTGCTGCACTGACTTTTTGAAACTTTATTCAATAGTTGATCATGTTACAGAGCCATATACTTATTTAGTCTTGAGGCCTGAAGGGAATTCTAAGCTCTTGCAGTTTTAATTTTCTCTGTGTTTGAGGGGGGTAGAATGCTGCCATGCATGTTTTAAAATAAGTGGTCTTGGGAGCAAGGGACCAAGCCAGGGAATGTGTGTCATGTTCACTCATATGCTAGATCAGGAAAAAGATGATGTGGAAAACATCATCTCTGTTCAAAACAGCTTTAAAAGCAGTGGTGAATTCAACTTAAGCTATTTTATGAACACTTGAACACAACAAACTTGGTCGTCTTTCACTGATTGTGACCTCTGACTGAAGATTTTCCGGCAGGCAGGAAAGGAGCAGAACTATTCTTTCCCCTGTGAGTTTACTGACGTCTAAGAAGACATGCAACCTCCCTCTCTGTGGAAACACTTTTCCATGCTCTGCAGCCTGGTCTCATGCAACTTTCAAGAACTTAAATGTCTTATATGTCTACTCCTCTCTTGAATGTGATTGAAACTGGCCAGTGGGTTCAAAAGGTATTAGTGAGATCAGATAGGCACACATCCACATGCACTGCGTATGAACATATGCGTACACCTCCCTCCCTTCCCCAGTGATTGCATAAGTCTGATTTCCTTAGGAAACCAGGCTGAAAAAAGGAGTAGAGGGAATTCAAACAAGATACTATTCAGATCCAGTTAAGCTACTGCAAAAAACACTTGTCAACTATTTGGAGTGCTGTGCACAGTGCTGGTTACAGTGCAGCCGGAAGGCTGTCATTGTTTTGAAGAGGATGAGATCGTGTAAAATAATGAAGATAATGTTCTGTGTCTTGTAGGTTTTGTTTTCTGAACCATATTTTAGGTTCTAAATCATACTTATATACGTGTTTGACTTAAAAGACAAAAAATAGTCTAAATATTTTTGCAGAGAAACGGAGGAGTTCTGTAGGGAACAGAATTGAGATGAGCCCTTTTGGAAAGGAGACTTAAAAGTGACTTAACAGAATCCTCAAGAGTAGAAAACAGTGAAATTGCTAGAGATGTATTCTTCTTTCACTTCTGAGCTCTTTTGACTTGTGACCTCTCCAGTCAGGATTTTGTTAGAAGATTCTTGATATTAAAATTTTAGGTTCAGCAGTATCTGACTCATTTATTTTTCAATATTCCCAGTGAAGCACTGGACTGCGGAAGCATATATCAATTTTGTGTGGTGTGAGTTGTTTTCTTAACTGTTTAAAATCTTGGTGGATAGCATGGTGTTTTAAGAAACTTTTAGTATTGAACATCCTGAATCAATAGTCCAGTGGAGTTCTGTCATATATAGGATACTGCAAGTTACCAGGTATCCAGTATTTCAGGTTTCTGGGAAATATCTTACCTTTAGGGGAGCATCACATCTTCCTTCTACATTCAAGGTCTCTAAAGGTGCACATGTAGCATATGTCATGTGTGTGCCGGTATGCCATGAGTCTACTGACATGGATGAGTATTTTACAGTAAACTGGCTTTCTGCTCATCAGAAAATTATCAGCATAATGTTATTTTATACAGTTACCTTTTTTTCTGGCTTTTTTTCTGTTTGTTTGTTTGTGATGTGGCAACTTTATCCTGTACCTTCACATGCCAGATGCTAAGACTTTCTGATTAAATGGGTACTTTAAGAAAGAATGGATGTAGTAAGATCTGTAGTTCTGGAAGAAAGTAGCAATTAAAGTTTAAATAAAGTTAAAATTATTCCTGTTACCTACACCACTGGGAAAGTTAATCTTGGCTTGACTCTCATTTTTCCTGGTCGGTGTATTTATTTTTTGCAGTCAGGGTGTTTTAAGCCGAATGCTGATCTTCAGCGGTGAATCCCTTGTGTAAAGGTGGGCAGGGTTTGGTTGTACAATTAGATCATGCTTAAAATTTAAATGATGTAAAAAATGGAATTGTCCCTAGTTTTCAACCCATGGATTCTGGTTCATTGAAAGCAAAATTGGCACTAAAGTGGTATATAGTTAAGTGGTGTCATTCAGTGGTTCCCATCAGGACTGGTGTTTCATAGTATCACATTTTGCATTAGCATATAGAATACCATGTATCCTGGTCTGCAGCACTGCCATTCTGTTTAGTGGGATAACAGAAAAATATATAGGGCAGACAGCAAGGAATGGCATGGAAAGGGAATGAAAACCATGTAAGCACGAGCAGGTAACAGTGAAGAAGGGCTTGTTTGTCCAAGTCAGGTATTTTTGCAAATGGTTCTCTATAAGACATGCAGTTTACATTTGAAATAACTAATCCTCTGTCCCTTTGACTCCTCAGCTCTGCTGCCTGTGTTTGCCTGGTGGCTTGGGGTTACCTAGTGCTCATAAGCCTTGAGAAAGGAGGAAACGCCTTCACTGTTAACTCAGTAACCTTGCTCCTCCTGTAAAATGGACTGCGAAAGGTGGGATTATGCACAGTGGGATAGTGTAGGTGAGTTGGGAGATGGTTTCTTTTTGCCACTTGTGTGAGGAGGATGGCAGCTCATTTAAGGTTCTAACACAAGGCTGGCAGCTCCATTCACCCCATTTGTGTCCTTATTCCCTTTGCTCACCTTTAAGCCATACATATCAACTGGATATGGTGAAAACCTGAAACATAAAGATGAGTTTTTATTCCGCATGTATATGATTTAGTGACTTGATTTTGAAACAGTTGTGTAAATGCTTATTTCCACTAATGATCTAGGGCATATACTTGGCTGACTTGCTTTTATATCATCTGTTGTACAGATCAGTACAACAGTAACTTTGATTTAAAGATTTTATGCTGTATTCTAATACAACGAGATTGTGCTTAACATTCTCTCAGCATTATTAAATCATGAAGTCGATTTTAGATTCAGAAAATTAAGAATGAGAATCTGTGAATGAGTGGATTTATAACTTGCTTGATGTTAACCTTACTGGTGTTTAAACTCATATTTCAATCTGAGTCTAGTATCAGCTGAATTTTTAATGCTACTTTAAAAAGTATTTTAGTTTCAAGTCATTATGTTTAATACTTTAAAATTCAATTATTTTTTTACAATATTCTAGTTTTTGCACTGTTGGCACTGTTATCCTATTCTAAAAGAAAGCTAAAATCTTAAGTAAAAACATATAAAAAGAAAAAGGCTGTCTGAGGTTTTTTTTAATTGTTTTTATACTCCCTCTGCTGGCTGTTTCAATTACAAGTACCTGTACTCAAACATTTTTACTAAATCTGCTCTTCCTTTTACTGTTTCATCAAATAAGCAGTAAAGTGTATTGATTTCAATCTGTATTTAATTTTTTTAAAAATGTATAATTGGTAAATGAAGAACACTATTTGCAGGAATGGAAAGGCTGACACTTTTTTATGGAGCAATGTTTTTATTTTTGTTATACCCTGTATTGATTTGAACTCCTGTCCTAAAAATGATTGAATCTTTGGGTGTGTGGGCTGCATCTTCACTAGTAAATACCGCACAAATAACAATTCATATATTACTCCAAAGGATTTGGTTATCTGTTTCATTGGTAGTAACAAATTTACTGCCCAGCTTTGTTTTATGTGATAAAACATAAATAATGATGCTGAGTTTTGTTATGTTAAAAAAAATAAATTGAGTCACAAGTTTGACTTACATCTACTTAATTAGCTACAAGGCTGCGCTCGAAGTATTCTTTAGATGTAATAGATACTTTCTTAAAGTACTGGTTTTGTTACGGTAATAGTGTACAATAGTGTTCATCCAAAATATTTATAGCACCCAAAAATTATAATTCTTAGTAACTTCAGAGATTATATGCAAGGGTTGCTGTATATATTATTGAAATGAAGCCATTGCATTCCCCATGGGTGTCAATTATGGCTAAAACAGTTCAATATTTTTTGTTGGTATTTCTGCTAAAGATCCAGCCTGCATTGTAGTGTCCTCTCTTGTGCTGGTACTTGGCTTCCCACGGTCGGAGTTTGAAGAGTGCCACCTACTGATTGACAGCTCTGAGAGCGCTGCTGCCTTTGCTGTCTGAAAGCTCTCGCAGTTCAGCCTGGCTTGTCTTGTGGGATGTGACAAGTTGATGCAGCTGAACCTGGCAACTGTGTTGAATCAAGTCCCAGCTTTGACCTCTTCTATTCCATGATGCTATTTTTTTTCCTAATTTGTTTCAAGGTGAGGACACAGGGTTTTCATCCTGGGAGGTGGGCTTCCCTTTCCCCCCTTGTTCCCTTTTTAAAAGCTTTTGAGAAAGTGGTGTATTTCTGTGGTTTCTTCATCACTCCTTGTCAAGCTGTCATAATTAGAGTGGGAGGAACTAGCCTGGCTGATGATTATTGAAGACTTTGGCTTCTGGTATGCCAGACGATGTAATGATGTGTTGCACACTCGAATGAGACAGTTCAAAAGGCAGGTAACAGATTCATAATCATGACTTTGCTAACAAATGAACATTTCAGAATGCTTATGACGTGGGTTTTTTTGCAGGGGAGAAGGACAATCTTGTTAACAAGTTCTAAATTTTTGTGGTAAATTCATGAATTTATCTTTACTGTTAGTGCACTCTGAGAATGTTTTATTTCAACATAGAAGTATGCTAATTATGTTCTTATGAAGAAAACCTGCCAAGTGTATGAACTAGTTTAAAAAAGTGTATCATTTACATACTTACAAAGAACTCCTTTGTTTCAAAATTCTTTTTATATGTCTTTTTCTCAGTGATTTATTACCACAGGAAGCTTTCTTAATTCCAAGCTCCTAAGCACCTTGTCACTGGTGGCATTAAGAACAAGAAATATTGGTTTTATAAATTTCATATTCCTTTGAAAAATACATTGATAGCAAGTTTTAGTTTGGGTGAGATTTTTAACAGTAAAATGCCACGTCATTAAGAGATGCCAAATCTCATAGCTCGAAAGGACTAGAGACAGGGTCATTGTATCACTTGAAGGCTTTCTGAAGAGTTCTGAACTCAAGAATACTAAAAGAGAAGGATTTTGGACATTATTTACTACCTTCAGAGAAGCCAAACTAATGTTATTGGTATTTAATTTAAATTATAATAAAAATCCTCAATGTAGAAGCAGCAGTAGTAATCTTACCTTCTTTGATGCTGGGACCCAAAGAAGAGATTTTCAGGATCTGAGACCAGTTAATCCACCTTCCTTCTGGAAACTGTGTTTAATGCTTTCATTAGCACTTATTGATCTGACTCCTTATTTCTGCATTATTAACCAACTCTCGTGCAGCAGAGCTGTACTTCTCTTAACAAAGTTTATTCAGCTGTTAATAATTTCAGCATTCTTTCTTCCTCTTACCCTTCCACTTGCATCAGAAAGAAATCCCCTAATGTCAAGCCACAAATACTTCCTAAAGAAAAGAAAACTTTTGCATCTGAATTTCTAATAACTTTGTACAGAAACCTCACATCTCTAATCCTTCTGACCCACACGTACCCAGAATAGCAGATTTTTGCAGCTGCTGACAAGTGTGACTATGCTCAGCTTAATAATACTGCTTGCTTTGCTTCACCCTGTGGGGAAATTTCCAAATTGGAAGGAAAGGTGCCACTTTCTTTGTCATATATATTTTAGTAGGATTTCTACAACATTGGAGTGTTCTGCTGGTTCAGAAAATAAGATGTTTAGCCTGAATTATGGGAGTTAAATGTGCATCCTTTTTATTATTTTGTAGTTTTTTTCACTGCCTAGTTTTTATATCCCCATTGTATTTCTTCCATAGTACCTTATTTTATTTGCTTCCAAACTGAATAAAACTACTACCCTCTCTTCTAATGGTCTTTGACAGTCTAAACAAAACAAAAAAAAAAGTGTCTCAGTATTTCACTAATGCTCTTTTTTCCCCTAACACATAACAGTTAAGTTTATGATAACTCATTCTTTTACTTACACTGTTTTTCTGGTGTTTATATTTTGTTTTCTTTCATGCATATACAGATACCTTGGCAACTTCTCTAGGGTGAATTCCTTTTTGGAACACAGCTCAGTCAGTTGTCCTTTCTTTGTGCGCCTTTCTCTTTCTTTCAGTTGTATCTGTAATTTCAACTTAATATTATTTCCTCCTTGTCCACCCATCAGCTTATTTTAGCTCATGTTTCCTTCTCGATTGATGAATTGTTGGGCTGGTGTCTTAGCCTGTTCTTTTTACAGTGTTTTTATTTTCCCCAACTACTGTTGTTGAGCGAGGGCACTACGGTGCTGTTACTCTTCTTCTGGTATACATCACTTCAGCGGTATTGTCTATTTTTTTTAGGTAAGATGAAATTCTGTATGGTAGTTTGAAAATGCTCACTATGTGTTCTGTATTTGTGGTGAGTCATTGTATTTCCTAATCTGCCATGGTCTGCCCAACCCTAAGTGTGATGTCAGTAGAAATTTTTTTCTTCCTTTTTTTTAAGCACACGTAGGACTGGTGAAAGTTACTGTTTGATGTAATAGGAAACTGAACTCATCTGTTCTCAAAACAGGCACTGCCTTAGCTAGTATGCTCAGGTTTCATTGTGTTGCCTCATTCTTGAGAGCAAATTGCTTTTGTGTGGATGTGTCTCACTGTTTCTGTTTCTTCGGTTTTCACCAGTTAAGACTGCTGAGACAATTACCATTGGAAAGCTGCTTTTTTATGCATCTTGAGTCTTAAATGTAGTTCTTTGGCCTTCAGCTCATCATTATGAACACAAGAAGGTCTTGGGATAAGAGGTGCCTTTTGAGAAGTGCTTTGAAGACATCAGAGAGTGCAGATGACCTGCATTTTCCAATGCCTATAGGACAGTGCATTCCTCATGAAACTTCTGGTTTAGCTCTTGTGGTGGTAGAAAGAACTGGATCCTTTGGCGTGTTGTAGGAACTTTAATAGACTTTTTTGTGGGTTGGAATTTGCTTGTAGTTTGCATGTTTATTTCAAATCTTTTTTGGACTTTTTTTGGAGTGATACACAATGCTTATACTTTTTGAACTAAGCACAGAGAGAATGTGGGCTCAAGCTTTAGTCCTGCCCATTCTGATTAATTTTGAGAGTGCTCCTTGGTCCAGTTTAGGCTGATGCCTAATTGTTTGCATACATGTTGGGAGTAAGCAAAGGGGGACTGTTCCTGAAAGGCAATGTTGTACTTGGCCTCTTCTGACCTGGAGAAAGGAGGAGAGTCTAGCTTTGCAGACGTAAGCTGTGTCATGCCCCTGTACTTTGTGGGGCTAGAGACCAGGCTCTGGGCTGTTTTACTTACTTGTATAAGGACATAACCCTGTGGACCAGAGGAGGAACCAAACAGTCTAAACTGTTTGTGGCACTGGGCAGACTTTGTTTCTACAGACCAAGTTCTCCTGGAGAATGAACCACAAACTCTACAAAGTCCTGAATGAAAGATACATCCAGTGAATAAGGGACCATTGTTGGAGGACATGGCTTGCTGCCCAACTCAGAGCAATTATTTATATTTTTGGTCTTTGTCTCCTCAACTTGCTGCTTTAAAAGAATTTTTGAAAGTTGTGGCTAAAATGTGTAAATGAATGTTCATAGGGGAACAAGACAAGACAAAGTTTGTCTGTCAGTTGACAAGGATGAATGAAGGGTGTGTGGTGATATCACATATCTTAAGTTAATGAAAAATGATGGGAACATATCCATCCATGACAGTAGTACTGAAGGGGTAAAAATCGGAAATAGAAAAGGGAGAAGATTGGAATGGTAAGGGAAGATAACATTTTTTTGCTCAAAGGAATGCAATTACAGCAGAAGAAAATGTTCATCCTTATAGTGAAAGCTATTTATAAACTATGAGAGGTTTCTTTTAGGGTAGATGAAAGGCGTGATATGTAAATATCTTCCAGCAAATCATTAAATTTCGAGGAAATCTCTTCAAGAAGTATAAGATTTCTCTGAAGTGTAAGATATAAAATGACCATTTGTGTGTTACTTTTTAATGTCACAAATGCTTTGTTTCTGCTTAACTATAACTTTTTCCTCTTTCACAATAACATAAGCGGTGCCTGGTGAATCTTATAAACTTGATGAATGTAATTACAGATAATGTTTTAATTTATTTATAATATTCATGGATCAGCCAACTGCTATTTGACAATCTCTTGTCTATGCCAGTGTCTTTTACTATTTTTTAATGTCACTGAAAGTTTACTGCTCTACCCTATGTGTTTGGGGTTTTTTTTTAATGCTTTAGTTGTAGTTTAATAACTTATCCACCTTGTTCCTGCTTTTGATCTAACAGTTTATTAAAGTGTAATTTGGCTACACATGCCTCTTCTCTGTCTCTTAACATGAATTGCCTTGGATGGCTCTATCCGTGGATATGTTGTGAGTATACCAAACATCACTGTGGTTGGTTAGTTTGCTGATGTGACCTCTTACTTTTCATGACAAGCCTTGTTTCTTGTTTACAAGATGATGTTGCAGGTGTTACCCTCTGATTTGACTGCAACGCTAATTTTTTGTTTGTTTTTGTTCATTCAGCTGTCTGTACCTTTTTAAAAAATATGTTGAACTACTCTCTTAGCACTTTGAAACATCTTGTTTTAACAATTTGTGTTTGAATCAAAGCAACTAGCCGTTCTGCTGTGCCAAGAAAGACTTTTTTCCCAAGCACTTGTAAAAAGGCGGCTTTTGTTTTTCTTGTTTCACAATTCTTTTGCTGTTTATGGAGCTGAAGGGAGGAATGGTAAGGAAGCTGCTATATATATATCAAAATTGAAAAGAGAACATGAGAACAGTTACACAGTTATATTGAGCAATATTGGAATTTTTAAATTGTTTTGCTAAAATATAAATTGGTAAGACTATGGCTTTGTTTAAATATAGAAATGTCCTGCTCTGAACTTCGCTTCGGAACTTAAAACTGAGTTGACAAACTGGTTTTAAAGTCTCTTAGAAGACTTTTTATTGGCTTATACTAATATAATTTTGGTAGGTTTTAGACATCAGAGATGATCTCTGGCAATCCTACTAGTGCCAGCTGAGGTACCTAACCTATGCTTCTCTGCTGGAAGTCATTACCAGCTCAGCAGAGGTAGCAGAAAAAAGGCTCAAGCACGTTGTCTTCCTAACTTGCGGTACATGCAAAGGTGAATGTCTGCTAACTTACTGAGCTGTAGGCTGCTGTGATGGATGAAGAAGCACAAAGATAACCTGGGGTCCTAGTTGTGTGCTGACGATCTCTAGAAGCAGATTTCAAAAGGCTGTTAGTAGCAGTGAGGATATAAACTGTTAAACCTATTTGCTTCATCCCCTGTCAATGCTGGAAAATGTCTGACCCCAAAGCAAGCAGTTTTAGGAAGCTGAGATATGGTAGGTGCCTGTTGAGTAGAGTAAGTTTTCTGTTAGTTAACTTCCTGAATAAGTTCAGGAAGTTGATTTTGTGGAGTTAAAGGTTCACCAGTGCTGATGGGAAGCCTGTTGACACGTCATCCTGTTGCTGGGAGCTGATGAGAGGATAACCCCTTTCATCAGCAGCTCATCTTAGATCAACTTGGCTGTACTTGGTACCCTTATGCCATAGTTTCATGGTCACTTGAAGTTCTCATAAACTAACCCTCCTGTTTAAATAAATGGTCTAATTCTTCATCCTTAAGGCTGCTGTTTCTATACATGAGTACTCCTCCCTTTTGCAGGCACATTTGTGAGTTGAAAGTGCGTGTTTAAAACATGTTATTTAACATGGAAGATGGGGATATAGCGTGATTTATGTAATATAAATTTTGCCATCTTGGAAGTCAGCTTTATGAACGTCTCTATTTGTGTCCTCAGGGTTTGGTTTTTTTTGATGTTTGGTTTTCTTTCCCCACAAGGCTTTTGCTTCTCTTGCCCAGTACTTTACCTTCTCTTACCCAGTACTAGCCCACAATGTGCATATGTAGATAGGAAGTATTACTTGGTATCTTCTTTTCTTTGTAACAAACCCCAAATCCTTCTAATTCCATAGTGAAGACCTTTCACAGAGATGGAATTGCTAGTTGTCTTTTGAGCTTTTCTACTGGTGGTAGTTGAACAAAAGTTTTGTGGGAATGAAATACATTTTTTTTTCATAGAATCACAGAATGGTATGAATTGTAAGGGACCCACAAGATGATTGAGTCTAACTCCTGGACCTGCACAGAAACATCCCCAAGAGTCATGTGCCTGAGAGCATTTTCCAAATCCTTTGTGAATGCTGTCAGGTTTGGTGCTGTGACCATTATGCTGGGGAGGCTGTTCCAGTGCCCAATCACATTCTGTGTGAAAAACTTTTTCCTAATATCTAAACTAAACTTCCCCTGACTTAGCTTCATACCACTGCCCTGGGTCCTGTTTGTGGTTGCCACAGAGAAGAGATCAGTGCCTCTCTCTCTCATGAGGAAGTTGTAGACTGCAATGAGGTCTCCCCTCAGTCTCCTTTTTTCCAGGCTGAACAGACCAAGCGACCTCAGTTGCCCCTCATACAGCTTCCCCTCAAGGCCTTTCACCATATTCATAGTCCTCCTTTGGATGCTCTTTAATAGCTTTTATCCTTTTCTGTGCTAGGGGTGGTAATAGTCTCTTGTCACTTGCTATTACTGAAGAATGCAAAAAGAAAGGGATTAGGAAGAAGTACAAGAATATTCACTAGTTTTCTCTATGTCAACGATTGCAGATAACCTGAAACAATTATATCTACCATCTCTACCCATCCCCTTCCCCAAGCACTGAGTGAACACAAACTAATTCTCACAACAAACCTGGAAGTCTTCTAAACCAGGAGATTGTCAAATACTTAGACAGCACACTGTCTTTCCAGGCAGCTGGGGAAAACTTATCAAAGCAGATGAGTGGCTACAAAGTAGAAAAATGGCAAAGCCACAATGAGAATTCACCACTTGACTTCTAATCCGGGGATCTTTTTGCCAGATAACGTTTTTTTAATGATCCAAGCAGAATGTTACTATAGCTTCCTGTGACTTTATTTGTTTTTGTGTGTGTCTTTCTGTAAACAGCTCCCAGACACTGGGGATCTGGGAGCTTTGGTTGAAAAACATAATAGTGCATTGTTCTCTTCAAGGCCAAAATTGAGACCACTTTAAATGTTTTTGAATTAAAAACATGAAGTGTAAAGTAATCATTAGTTTTGATTGCACCTACTTCTGCTGCTGCTTTTCTAAGATGCATTTTAATTGAGGGAAGAATTACTGTTTTAGCAAATAACATTATGTTTGTTGATGTCATGGGTTTACTCTGGGCTAATTTTTTTAAACCTTTTACACAATTGTTATGAGATGAGAGAAGTTTTATATAGACAAAAAAACTTGATGTGGGGGAATAATAAATTTATTACTAGTAGGATAAAAACTAAAGAATAATATATACAACAATTCTAACTAGGTAAAATTAGGAAGAAAATGTTATGTATTTACAAAATTATCTCTCCCCCCCATATCAATCCAGGAGGAGAAAAGTCTCTTTACTTTCAGGCTTTACAGTTCCTCTCAATCGAATTTGCAGCACTTGAAAGTTTTCTTCTATTATCTGTAGGGTGACAGCTCCTATCAGCCATAGCTGGAAATCTCTCTCTCTCTTTCTCTCTGCTGCACGTCGACCTCAGGACTGTCCCTGCTCCTCCCTGCCGGGCCAGGACCGGAGGCTGGGGGGTACTCGGGCCC
>VXAY01004360.1:1644470-1690162 GCA_013399855.1 Oxyruncus cristatus
TCTGTTTCATCTTAGGCTTCCCATGGAGTTACAGCTTCCTCCATGCACTTCTGTGCTCCTTCTTCCAGCTGCAGGAGGGTCTCCTCACTCCAAATAATCTTCCACAGGTGGCAGGGTTTTAGTTGTTAAGTCTTTTCCCCTGCTGGAGGGGGAGAGGGAGGACCCCCCCCGTCAGGGCCTCTCCTCCCCCCTCCTGCTACACTGACCTTGGAGGCTACATTGCTTTCTCTTGTTCTCCTCTGCTCCTCTCTGGGCTGGAATTTCTTCTGCACAATTCATCTTCTCTTCCATTTTCCTAAATACGTCATTTGCAGAGGCGTTACTAAAACTTGTGATTGGCTTTGTTCCAGAAATCTACCTGGAATTAACTATTTTCCAACCCCGGGGTGGGGGGCTGGTAAACCCATGACAGTTGAGAAATGGTAAGAACAATGAAGGTAAGTTTACCTCACCAGCATCAATAAGACTGAGGGAGAAAAAGAAAGGAAAGAGAAGACAGACTAGAAGATGTCCTTCAGATGCTTTAGATTGTATTTGCAATTCATAGTTTCCTGGCCACTTACCATTTTCTACCTCATTTATTGATTTCCAGCATTAGAATTTGCAACAGTTTTACTTTACCTTTTGCTATGAATTTGCTCTTAGTTTCAGAACATACATTCATCCTCCTATATATTAATTAGTATGGTCTGGCCACAACTAATTGTACTACAGTCAGTGATGCTGCTTAAATAGTGAAGTATTAAGCTGTGCTGAGAGAACTGCAGTTAGTAATGTAATGTTTTTTGTATATGTTTTCATAACACAGACCTCCATCTTTGCATCAGTTGGGAGATCTTTGTGAAACTATTTCAGAGCTCTTGAACTTCAAGACAGTTATTGGGGTTTGGGAGGAGTATCAGTAAAGGGTGAAAATAAGGAGAAATAGATAAGCATATTTAAAATAATACAGCAACTGTAAAGTAATCTATCTTCAGTCTAGATGATGGTTACTGATACATTACTATGTTGCTATCCAGCATGCACTTTTTCAATAACATGCAGAAGCACGGATGATGGTCACTTCCTGTCTTGTACTGCTGGAGATTTTATGTGGTCCTTTACTTACTGGTGTCTTTTACATTGTTTGGCTGTCAAAATCTGCATGTGAAGGCTTAGTTCTTCAGTTTTATCAACTGATCAGCTGATGCACAGTTTAGTGAAACTTTTGAATTCAGGCTTTGGATTTATTTAGTTAGTCTTTAGCAGTTTGTTTCTATCACACACTTGTTTGGTAATAATCCTGTTCTGGAAAAAAAATAATCTATGTATTTTTGAATTATTTTGGTAAAATGCTGTAATACAAATACTGTCATCTTACTGACATAATGCTTTCTTTTTTTGGAACAGTGCATAATTTGGGTACCACCCAAAGTGCTGTTCTCCTATTTTATATGTCTTCATATTTTAGCTACTTTGCTTACATGGTTTTTCTGCTGAAACACTGTGAATCAGCTCAACTCTGTGCCTGCTCAATTCAAATACAGTAAGACAAAGACTTAAATAACCCCTAAACCCCAATCAATTCAGTGGGCATTAGATCTGAAGTCTGGATGTTCCTGGTGCATTTTCTTTTCTCCTTGCTTCCTCCACCCATTGCTTGCTGCCTGGAATGTCTGCTATTGCATAAGATGGGCAGAGCTTCTGGGGTTTTTTTTGCAGCCTCTTGTTCATGTCTGTGTCATCTTCCTAGATGCTGGTTTTCATGAATTCACATCTGATGCATGTATGGTATGGTCAAATTTGATTAAAATTAGTCATAGGGTCAAAATCTATTTGTCGGGGCAGAATTTGTAGCTGAAAAGCCAGTAAGGCAATTGTATGTCTTATTTCTTTTGATTTTCTGAAGATCTGTTGGGTTTTTGTTGTTCTTGAATCTTTATTAGTTCTCTTGGTAGCACTGAAGTTCTATTAATGATGGCTCTAATTTCTCTGAATTCCTGAAATTTTTAATGCTTTATGCACAAGGCAGGGATACATAGCTTCTGCAGGAGAGGTCAATGATGTTTTCAGTAGCTTTTTCCTTCTCAAGTGTAATTTACCAAGGGACTGTGCAATCAAGTCATCGTGATGGGAAGTGCATCTCAACTGATGTAATGCATTTGTGTTTCCTGGAAACAGAACAAAATCGCAGCTCCTCTTTGTTTAATGTGAGATTTGTCATTGATTTCTGTTGCCGTGATATTTACTCCTTGATCATTATCCTTATCACTTGATCATTCTGTTTTAATGGATTGTTTGTGCTTCATGAATCCGATTTCCTGACATCAGTCTCTCAAAGAAGTATTGAAAGTTTTTATTCAGGAAGAGTATTTTAAAATATGGTGCAACTAAATCAGATTTCAACAAAACTTCTAGTCTTCTTCTGAAATCTAAATCAGATTTCAACAAAATTTTTGGCATAGTCTGCAGACTATGCAACCATATATGTTTAAACCAAATCACGTTGCTTACCTATATGTTATTTTAACCATTTTGTCTAAAACGTTATTTAATCTGAAGTAGAAACACATTACAATTCATTACTTGAGGAACTTTCAGCTTCTACAACTGAATATTATATTTTGACCAATGGAACATGGTAACTTGCTAATTTTTTGATGTGTTGACTTCAGAAAAAGTAAGTTATGGAAAAATATGGAAAAACATGAGCTTCATGTTATATAAGTGGTTGGTTTGAATGCTTGGGCTGCCCAAATGTTATTATCTGTGGTCACAGTTGTTAGAATACAGCACGCAGAAATATGCTGTAGTGATAATTTGTAGAGTGACTAATGATGTGTAACAAATTTTTGACCAGAAAAATCTTGAGAAATGCTCCAAAGGAAAGAGCCTTCCCTTAGTTATTCTTGTATAACCTTGGATTCAGTTGGGATCATAGCAGGGGAGCAGAGGAGAGGTTTGATGCTTAGTAACTGTAGCTGATTTTTTCTGTATTTAAGGTATTGGTGGCATAGGGGGTGGGAAAGCATATAGGCAATAAAAAAAAATATGAAGCAAAAAAGTCCTTCCTGTCTACAAACACTTTGATCACTAAGTTGTTTTTAGACTTCAACCAGACCTGCACGATACTATTGTGATAAGTTCTGTAGAACTTTTTAGGCACTCTGCCAGTTGCTTATGTGTGCAGACATGGAAGCAAAAATGACTAATTGCAAAGGTTCCCCTCTGTCTTGGTCACAAAGGTACTCATATGGCTCTGTATTATTAAAAATAACGGTAATTATGTTACGTAACTGTGTTACGGGTAATCCTCTGTTCTGTTTCCTAGCCCATGATCTCAAGGAAGTTTGAAAGCTGTGGGCTGAACTTCGTGTCTGCTTTGACAGGAAGGGAACTGCAGCTAGATGGGCAGTTGTTCTTTCTGTATGCTGAGGCGCGGAAGACTCAGTGATCGCTTTTTTATACGCTTAACTCTGCATGAACCTTGCTGAAGAAAAGTTCTGCAAATAGTTTAAAAACAGAAGAATAAAATTATTTTGTAACGTAAAGCAAAGTATGTCTTTGTAACAGCTGGAAGATACTTACTCTGTTTATGGTCATTTTGTGGCTGTTCATTTTTCCAAATGATGAATTTGCAACTCAAATTCCAATAAACTATCTAGACAGGAACTAGATCTTAAATTGAAAACTGTACACAGATATTTATTTATTTTTTACCATATAGACTTTTATTCTTTTAAGTGGACTGATGTGTCTCTAAACTCCTTTGTGAATTAAAGACTGGTTTAGCTTCAGACTTCAGGAAAATGAGCTTGGAAACACACTATCTAGGTGGTCTGAATTAGTAAATAAGGTAGGTTAAACTGGTGAAAGTTTTTTCTTTTTTCACATATTGGTGTACTCAGTTCCTACAAGGCAATCTCATCTGAAACAACTATCATCCTATTTGGTTTCTTTGGTCTTTTAATTCATATTAATTCATATTGAACCACTGAGTTTTTCACATGGCCTTTCTGTAAAATCATACGTTGGCAGAAGCTCAAGGGCACGACCTGCATTTTGTGTTTATTAAAAAAATGGAAATCAAGGGAAAGGAGGGAATTGCAAGCCGTGATGGGTTTCCTAATGAAACTTCTACACAGCTCTGCTGCTGATTTCTCCTTATGTGTATGTCTGACAGAAAATGAAAACCAGTTTTCCTTCACTAACTCCTCTGTGATAAAAGATAAAGTCTTTTTCTCTGGTGGCCCGAAGCTTGGGAATGTGGAAATGGCGATTCATGTTTTGCTTATGAAAGGGTTGTGATATTTTTGTGGAACTTTTTAATGAAACAGAATATTAAATAGGTATTGTAAAAAGTGGCACCAGCTGTTAAATACACTAAAGGTGCATTTCTGAATTATAAGTTGCATTTTGGACTTGAAACAGACTTTTCATTCCCACTGTATTTGTGGCAATTATTAAAAGTGAGTTTTTAATGACAATGCTGGTCCTGTAGCAGTTGGAATGTTAGAGCATAGAGATGGTTCTAATCGGATGCTGCAGACAGGCAACTCCCTGCTTGTCTTCTAGCCAGTTGTGCAATGTTCAGGGCTAAAAGACTGCCAATGTAATTTTTTTTTTTTTTTGGACACTTGTGGAAGCAAAGCTCCCTAACATACAAACTAAAAAGCTGCTGGGATAATAATTTGGATAAGAATAATTCATTCCATTAACTTAATTCCAGGTTTTGAAGAGCACTGCCTGAACAAGAATATTTGGCATCTGAGTATGTTTTAGTTCATTGTTTGTAACTGAGTTGTTCTCAATTGAAAGAGGAAAGCAAGAAGTTGCTGCATTTCAGGAAATGAATATCTGCTTTACAGCGTATTTAAGTCCCTTTACCCTCATGACAGTAGTTCATACACAGGCATTGCAACCTTTGGCTTGAATTTTTAGACATTGCTTTCTTTGACTCAACTGATGGGCTCATGACATCTTTGAAAAGCAGCAGGCTTTATGGAAACAAATGGTAGTTGCTGTTTCTGAGGCCGGGGTGAGGAAAAAGTGCTGTTGTTACTGGTTGAGAGACTGAAGTCCAAACTGTGATTGTAAACTAGTTTACCATTCTACAACTTTCCTTCTGGTATTCACATAACTGCGTGTAGACAGCACTTGTTTTTCAGTGCTGTGGCATTTTGAAGTAGACTACTGTGCTGGAAGGATGTCATAACCCTTCATCTGACTGATTTAATGGACCGAAGGAGGAAGGGAAATAATGCTTTTAAATGCTGTTGTTAAACTGCAAACTGCTAGAACTGTTACAGTTTCACTTAGTCACCTGCTCCCTTCCCTTGACGAAGGATTTGGATTTAGATTTTTATTAGATTATCTAAACCATAGTTTAGATTTAGATTTATGGTTTAGATTTAAATTTATGGTGAATATATTTTTCTTGACAAAGATACAGTACATTAGGAAAATTCCCATGTATCATACATGCAGAAGATGGGCAGCTGGTGGAAGCTAGGGAAGGAATAGAGTATACCAAGTGCTGGTAACAGTATTTTTAAAAATATAAACTAATCTGTTAACATGCTCCTAAAATATAGAGGTGGCATTCCTGGTGACTCCCCTATTAGGACTACCTGCTGAAAGGGAGAGAGAGCTTTCTGTGGCCTTTCCTCCTTCCTGTCATATGATTTGTTAATTGATTCCTACCACAGCCTTTTAGTAGATGCAGTATCTTCAGTAAGGGTGTGGGTTTTGTTTGTTTTGTTTGTTTATGATCCCATCACAACTTAATTTCAGAAAAGACTTTCCTCGGAAAGACAAAAGAGTTGCCCCCGTGCTAACAGCTTTACCAAGAGAAGGCAGCTGTCTAATGAATGGGATTGGTAGTTTTATAGGTACCCATGATCTTTTTGAGAAATATTAGGGATGGATATCTAACAGTTACAATTTTGTGACTGCTTTCAGTAGCCATCTTTCAGCTATTTATTGCCTTGACTAATGCTGGCAGCATAAAGGGGTTCTTGGTTCCATTGCAAAACATACTTCGAAAGATTAACGTGCGTGGGGTGACTTAATAGGAGGAAAACGGAAGAGAGCAAGAAAGCATATAAAAAAACCAAGATAGAATTTCATAGTTTCCTTGCCAATCAGAAAATAAACATAGCTGAAAAAACAATTGGGACACCAAGAAATGGAAGGGGCAATAAGGAATTTTCTGGCTGAAGACTTATAAAATACCAACAAAACATAAATAGATTATGACACATCAGTTCATATTTTTCCATTGAGAAGATACGGTCCCACCTACTCAAGTTTCTGAAAGAAATTCTGCCTTCTTCTGAGGAGCTGAAATACCAACTTTAGGTCATTTTTTTTGCGATACATTCTTTATCTGTTAAGAGGATATAGGGACTGCGGTGGTTTGTTATTGTTTAAATAAGACACGTTCTTTATTGTGAATAGCAGCTAGTTTTCTGGTAGATGCCTTTTATCTTGCACTTAGGTTTTAATGCTTCCTCGATCATTTCCTTTGTTGTAGCTTAAAAAGGCAAAGACTGCCCTGCCACTAAGTTTCTAGGCAGCTGAGCTGACTCTGTGAGAGGGGGTTTCTTAGCAGGATTTCCAGTGTGAAAAGAGGATGAAATTTCTTGGCCATTTAGAAATTCTTAACCTCTTTGGACCTTGAACCTATTTTTCAGAGCTGTTCAGGGTATAGATTCCTCATATGTATGGGGTTTTTTTTCATTACTAAAGATAGTGAGTTCAGCAGCAAGTTGTGAGTGGAAAGGCAAAAGAGCTTTACAGGCACCTAAGTATTATAGAGCAAAGTATTTCATATCCATAGAGTTCTTCAGACTGTAGGTCTATGTAGAACTGGATTTAAATATCACAAATGGCAAAGAAATAGCTGAGGTTTTACTGAAAACACAGAAGAGAATTTTGCTTTTTTCCTGTTTCCTCTCTTTCAGTGTCGCAGAATTTATTGATGTGTGATATTTATTTTTATTTGATATTTAAGTTTACTTTTTTTTCTCCTCTCCACCGAGCCCTAGGGGACACAGCTGTCTCTTCTGTAACTTTCACTGTCATCGTTAGCACTCTGTTATCTCCCATGGCTGTGTGAGGGCTTTAATCTTCCATGTAATTGTTGATGGCGATTGCTGCTAAAGCTGTAAAGGAAAAGCATCCGTTCACCTTCGTGTGAAAATGCTTGATTAACGAACTTAAGAATGTTTCCTCTCGGCTCTGAACCGAGTAAGTAAGGCAGAGTACCTCAGGCAGTCTAATTTCCTGGCTTGATAATAGACTGGGAAAAGAGCCATTTGTTGTCTTCAGGGTTGTCCATATAAGGACAAATCTTTTGCTCGGCTGAGTGAAAACAGTCATCTTTCAGGAAAGAATAGAATGTTACAGGATTTTGGGAAACAAAGGTTTTATAAGCAGAAGTATAGTTTAGAATAATGGATAGTTGGTCGTCTCAAGGCATTTAAAACCTGAGCCTATGCTGTTTTACATCCTGAAAGTGTGTTAGAGAATGGCAGCTATAGATATTAAGCCTGTTAAGCTTATTGCAGTTGTTCAGCAGCCTTTACTTTGAGAAGAACCAATGCTCATGTTGGTGTAGATGACTTGTAGGCTTTCACTGCCTTTTTATTTAGTTTTGTATTAAAGACTAGGAAGGCATTTAAGGTGTAGTTAAATACAAGAAAGATTATATGAGTCTTTCACCATCTGTGGCTCAGTTTTATGCTTGTTTATCCTTGTATGAAGTAAGAGTATTTAAGAGTATTCCTTGATGATTTGGAGAATAAAACTGATCATTATCACTTAGGAGATCCAAGAACAGCTGGACAATTCTTGAGTTGACAGCAGAGCTGTGGTGTTATTTTCTAGCAATTAAAAAATTTGGGGTTTATATGGGGTTCCCCGTGTTTTTATTATGAAATACAGACTCTGTGTATGTAAGCAGTGATTAGCTCTGGATGACATCAGATGACAGACTTGAAGTCAGGAAGCAGGTGAGGAGGAATAAATCAAACTCAAGGTTGTAGGATTCTGTTGTATCTACTAATACAGTTTCAACTGGTTACAATATTTTATGTGTAATATCTTTGTTCCAGATGTAGTAGAATTGACATTGATTTCTAAAGAATGCAAACTGTAGAATCCTAGATTTCTTGTAAGGGACTTCATTTAAGACTTATCCCAATGCTTGTGTTGTCAAGCCCATGGGCACCCTGGTTAGGACGCTGGTTTACTTCTAACCTATGGGCGATCCCGCAGATTAAGGGATAGTGGAAATACTCCCTACAACTGTTACATTGATCTGGAGGTTCTCTTAGAGTTGTGTTGACAGCCTTGAAGCTGATTGCATTGTGGCACATTATCACTCAGAGCAGCTGTTTTTTTTTTCCTCCTACCTGTTGTACTTGTAAGGAGAAAGTAAGTACAAGTTTTTTCTTAAAGGGTAGTGTGAAAAGAGCAGCTGATTTGCCTTAGGCGTTACTGAAAATTTCAGCTGAATTTCTTACACAGAAATAAAATATTGTACAGTAGATAGTTTAAATTTGACAGATGCTTGAAACAGAATAATTCTCTTTTTGACAGTAGGTACGAATCTTCTCAAAAGTAAAAAAAATACCCTTAAATATTTTTTGTTGTCTTAGATGTTGGGTCAAAAAAGGCTATAAAAATATCTTTGGCTACTGAAAGTATTAAGCTTTCAAGAGAGGAGGGAGGGAAGGAGTGGATATAGGAGAAGACAGCAGGAATCATCCTGTCTTTAAAACTGGGGTATTTTAAGTATTATCAAAAACCAGTGTATGGATTGACTGCCTTAGTGGGCAGGACATCAAATTTTGCAGTTATCATAATTTGTCTGTACATATGTGGGACTCTGTAAGCTTAACGCTCTTCAATCAACAGGAGATTGATCTCAGTCTCACCACTTCTGGCCTAAATTTTTAACCTTAAATTTTTTTCATGCTCTGGGAAAAGTGCTTTGCTTCTTTAAGGATTTTATATGCTTATTTTGATTTTTAATTTATATTTTGTGATTTTTTTTTTTTTAATTGGGGGAGGAAAAAAAGATTTGTTTATTTTTGCCTTTTAAACTTAACAGTGAGTGCTTTAGTTTCCTGATCAACTTACAGTGCTTTCCTCTTATAGAGCTGACTTAGAACCCTTGCACAGATCTTCATCTGTGAAAACTATTATTGCACTTTCTTGTATTTCTTATTGAATCGGCCTAGTTTAAACCTTTTCCTGTTTTTACTATTACAGTTTTTGCTGAAAGCAGAAAACAGTTAGGGCAGCAAAATAGTTTCTTATTACTACTGCCTGCTTTCAGAAATACCTAATTGCCTATCAAAAACAAGATTCTGATCTGGGTCCATAGCAAATATTGGACTGTTTTTTCACAAGGTGAAAAGTTGAGGTAAAGTTAGGTTCAGCTAACAGAAATGGACTGAGCCAGATAAAATTAAATAATTTTCTTTACTCGTTCTTTAAGCAACTTTATTGGAGATGAAGATTACAGTAATAGTTTATTTTTTCAAGGAGAATAAATATAAAAACATACATAAATAAAAATAAGGTGTAAGTTTATTTTTACGTTTCACTTATTTTTATATGTATTCATTATGCTTTTCTTCAGAAATTATATTTAGTTTGCATTAAGTAGATCAATAAAATAGTGTATTAACCATTACTGAGCAGTAGCTTTCCACCTCTAGCCTGAGCTTTGCTCTAAGTTTATTTAGCATTAAGGTCAAGATTTTGTGACATGTTAATGAGAACCTGTTGAAGAATAGCATAATATGCTTCTAGATTTTTTCTAACAAAAAAGCGGCCAGATTAATTATCTACATCTGTCCTATGTGTGTTTTTTCTCATTTTTTCTTATGTTTCTGCATTGTGTGTAGTACTTTACAAGATCCATTTTCATTCTGTCCCAGACAATTTTACTCTCTGAAGTCCCTTTCCCCTTGTATTTTGTCAGATTGTTTTTTTAAATGTCTTCTTTCTGATGATCTCCCAACTCAAGTGTAATACTATTCCCTGACTGTTGAGCTTGCACAAGGTTTTTCATTTTTCAGATAGCTTGGGAACTTTTTCCTTTCTAGGCTGCCACAAGCTGACTTCTCTTCCTCATCTGTTCTTCCAGAACCATTGCTGTACTTCATGGCTCTGTGTGCAGGTCTGCTGGAGCCTCATTTTTGGTTTGAAAGAATGAGAGTTAGATGGTTGTGCACATTGCCTGCATGAAAGATTACCCTGAATGTTTACTCTACTTAGTTTAAGGAGAAGAGAAAAAAATTAATTGGAAGGGTGCTGAGGAAGAGCATTTCAGGCTGTGGGCTGAGTTATAAAGGGTAAGGATTGGGTCACTGAGAAAGCAGTTTCAGCGTAGGCCTAAGGAAGTGTATGATCAAGTGAAGAGAAGGGCAGGGATTTGGGGAGGATTTATTTGGTCAGGTTATGAAGAAGCACTGACAATTTTCTCCTATTAGAAGCATAGTTTTACCTGGTTTATGGTGCCAGGGTGCTTACATTGCCCATCTGCTGGATTGTTCTTCCTTGGCTGACATCAAAATCTAACATGTTAGTATGTTCAGGTCAGAAATAGGATTTTGAGGTGGCTGTCCTAGTTGTTCTCATTAGTTCTTGGTTCACATCAGAAAATGGTCCAACAGACCATCCATCCTTTAACTGAATTTTTTCCAGACTAAACAAAACTGGGATGTGTGCTGCAGCATTCTAGTTTAAGGAGATTTGGTCCAGATCAGATAGTTTGAAATAAAATTCACCTAAACATTAAATGTATAAATGCTGGGTCCTCATAATCACATACTTTGGTCTGTAAATCAATAGATTTCAACCCTGGGCATGCTATGCTAACATAGGTGCAGATCTGTTGTGCAGGTCATTCTGCTTTGAAAATTCTTCAGTGTCAGAGGAATTTGTGCCCATGGTTGTGGTGGTAGAAGAAGGGGGACCCGAGGTGTATGTCATGCATTGACTGATGTTTTGCATGCATCTAAGTGTCTGAAAAATTACTTCAAAAACCAGGGTCTGTTAAACAGCTTTGGCAAAACATTGTGGAAATACTGTAGAATATTAATTTAAGAATATTTTGTCACCCCTTGAAAGGAACTCAGATGGATGCAGATAAAGAATTGGTTTACTGTGGACCTATTCAATCTGTTCATGATTAATGTGTTTGTAAAACATAAGTAAGGCTTATATTACACTGTTTTGAGATGCTATCTTGGGTTTTTTTGATTTATTAATGTTATAAATTTGATCTTGCTGCACTGAACCTACTTGCAAAGAAAATCAGATTTTTATTTTGCCGAGACGAGCACTGTGTTGGGTTTAGTTATGGAAAGTGCAAGTAAGTGTAGTTATAAAATGCCATGACTATGAAGTAGGAAGTAAAAAAGACCAAATCAACCAATATATTTACAAATCACAAATGACAAGAGAGGAATGTTATGTTCTTCCCCATACTTAAATAATGCTGCTCTTGTTTATAACTGATTTGGTAGATTAATGCTTTATTGCATGTTCTTTTTGTATTTATATCAATACTGAATCCAACAGAAGAATCGTAATTTAATCCATATGAGTTTTTTGACAAAATTTTTGAATATAGGCTTCTTTCTCCCCTTGTTCTCCTGTATCTAGCCAAGTGCATATTTTCCTAGCCTCATAGTGATAGTGGACAAACTTGTGCCCCCTTTTCTGACTACCTAACCAAGTTAATATAGCCTTAATCAGAAAGATCGGAAGAAAACAAGTGTTTGTGAACTGTGCAATCCTGATTTTGTACCTCTCATATATAGTATGATTCCAGTGGACTTGTTCTCTGTTTCCAGTGGTATATTTTAATTTTGAATAGATTTCTTCTGTTATGTTCAGACTGTCCTTTGTCATTTGTGGTTTGCTTTACGTTCTCTCACCTTTGTTTTCAGTGTTGTTTCTGGGTAGGGAAGCTAAATGAGAATCACCCAAAGTTTGCCTGATTCTTAAATCAGCTGCTGGAAGAGAGTGAGTATGTGCTTGAGGTGTTGTGTAGCTGGATCACGTACCAAGAGCTATTGCTTTAGCATTCCCAAGCAGAAGAGCAAAGGGCCAGTTTTGAGCTTCAAACTTGACTTGCTGTTCAGCAGTGAGCTGTCATGAATCCTTTTTGGCTACAGCAAGGTCTGATGGACTGGGACCATTCTTGCATCTTTCTGCATGGCATGGGCAGATGTTCATAAGATGGTGCTTTCTGTCTTGCTGGGATTTAATAATTTGTGTTTTGATGAGAAGCCATTTGGTTACATTTGCTGGAATGCCAAATAAGATAAAAAAATAAAAAACAAAGCATGTGTTGTAATTGACTCTACACCTAAATACTGTTTTTATTTTCCTGTTCTTTGTAAATCACTGGTTTTACCTTCAGCAGGTGCAGCATGTTCTCCTAAAGCTGATGTCTTATGTAACCATGGTCACAGTTATTTGAAAACGTTTTATTGACTGATAACAAATCACTATTCTGTCTGCAATTTTATGTATTTCATTAGTAATACTATAATCATATCTACTGCAAGTACTGCACTGATAGAAACATACTAAGGTTTGGTGTTATCTCACTTTTTCTTGGAGTAATTCAGGAAGTATTGTGTACACTGGCATACTTTTATTGTGTTTGGTGCTTGTAACATTAGGAAGCCAGTGTGTGTGTGTTTTGTTTTTTTTTGTTGTTGGTTTTGTTTTCTTTTGGTCTTTTAAGCCAAGCATTGTCAGTTCTGTTGTGGGAACTTTAGTGGTTTATTAGTTGGTTTTGGTATCTAGAGATTCTGATGTGAACTGTGCAAACTCTTGTGTGAAAAAGGCTGTACTTATACTAATCTTGACTAAGTTATCCAGGGCTGCCTTTGACTCCAACAAAATAAGACAACTAGATAAAAATTTTAGAATTTTTATAGTGCAGCGTAACTCATATAGAGTACACTGACAATGGTTTAACCACAGATGTGGTGATTTTATTAATTGCTCTTTTGTGCAATGTTACTTACAGTGCTACTATGCTGGTACGTTTTAATTAGAGTTCTGTCTTTGCTGTTTGCATACATTAAGAGCATGTAAAGATACAGATATAGTATTGTCGTAGATGTGATCTGTTGCACAAGGTTCTGGGTTTTTCGCTGGAAAAATAGAAGAGTGGGGTTCCTGAGTGTGCTTGTGTGAAGCAACGAATGTGATGCAAGACTGTAAGTGAACATACATGTCCACATAACAGACATAAATCATAGAGTCAGTGACTTTTCATTCCCTTTTGAGATGAATGGAACTATCAACCTGCCTGTTTCTCTTACCTTTATAGTCACACCTAAGATTTGTGCACTACAGACATATGTTGAATCCTACCTCAAAGGTGTGGATTTCATGTTTTTAAAAAAACGGCACTGTATGAATCTGAGTGGTGTTTCCAGTTGTAATAATTACTACAGTTATTGTGAGTTGCCTTTTTTTTTTTTTTTTTTGTCTGAAATGTTATGATAGAGTGTGAATAGGATGTCAACTGTTGAAACAATTGGTGATGATGTAGGAGTCTGACTGGGCACGTGTTCTTTAATTTTCTCATCCAGGTTTGTCAGTGTTTTATTTTGTACTCACCAACATGCAGAATATGTGTGTTTGATCTTGTTTAATGTCCATTTCTCTAGAGCTCATGTTTTATTTATTATTCTTAAACTATTCCTGAGGCAACACAGTTCTTGCTGTCAACCTCAGAAGGTAGAGCTGGTAGGCTGGACTTGACCATTTTCATGAAAGCAAATGTAAGCATAAAATAAATGTTGTCCTTTCTCTGTGAGCTATTATAAAAGGAATAGTCACTGAAATGTTAGGTTGTTATCTAAGCCTCTGCCTGCATAAAACAATAAAAATTGAGGGGCTGGGATGTTGAGAAGGGGGCAGGAGGTAGGTTAGATTATCTGAAGATAATAGGTACTTATTTCAGGTGACTTCAGGTTTGTCTGCTTTGCACATGCTGATTTCAAAGCAGATTGACTATTGTAAGCCGTTTGCAGAAATGGTGCTGGAATAAATATGTGCATAAATCATTATGGTATTATAATATTTCAATTGTCTTGATGCTTTATACATTTTTGTGATTTATATACTTTGTGCTTTCTAATTCTGGAAGGGTGTAAAGCTCAGATGCCTGGCCTTCTGACAAGATCTGAAAGCTCCACCTGGGATAGCATACTATGATGGTGTTTTTCCAGTAGAAATTTGGAAGCATTCAATTACAAACTTCTCAGAAAGAAGGAGGACTGCTGTTTTTTACAGTGATCTATATAACATCAATAATACACCTAAAAAAAAATAATTAAAAAGACAGTGGAATACATGGAACTGCTTATGACACCTTACTGGTCCGCATTTCTGTGAAAATCTCAATTTTTCTTTTTTTTTTTTTTAAATGCAGTTAAAAAGAGGAAGTAATAATTCCACATCCCTTGCATTTTTTAAATGTTGTGTGATAGGTGTTGATATCTCACTTTCATAGAGATTAGGAAAGGAGCACTGTTGCATTTTTTTTCCACATTAAGTGTGTACTTTGTGGGTATGCTAAGACAGCCCTTAGGATAGTACAGTGTGCATCCATGTCACTGGTGATGATATAATACCACAAAGGCACGGGAAAGGTTTGAATCATGAGCTGAGTCATAGTTTATTCTAACGTCTGAATTCTGGCATTTCACAAGTGAGGAATGATGACGTAAAACAGTGTGTTTTTTCCTTAAATTTCCCTAAAAAAACCCCAAAAAACACCAAAAAAAGATGAATTAGCAAAATTTAATTATATTCCCATTTTAACAAATAATCAGCTACCCAACTTGTAAAATGGGGCCTCTTAAATAAGCAGCACGTGGCATTGTTTGTTAACAAAGACTGTGAAGCTTCAAAAAATGAAGCTTCAACCCAAGTGAAAGTGAGGGGAAGGTGAGCAGAACACGTGAAGTGAGGTTTTCAAAATGAACGTGTTTACCACCCTTTGAGACTAAATAACATGCTTATAAAATGCAGAGCTACCAATTTTACTGTGATTTCTGTGGAACTGGATGTTTTTCCTGAGACTAAGAACACTTTGGGAACATATTTAATGCAGGTGGAACATTAAGAAGGTTCTGGGACAAGTATTGGAGTTCTGAGCATAATCAATTATGAATATCCATTGCTTACTGTTTAACCGTATTTGGTGAAGTCTTTACATGTAGCTGCGTATTGCTCTCACTTCTGTTGTGATCCCTCTTCCTATTTTTAACCCCACTAGACACTAGAATTATTTAGACAAATGTGCAAGTGCATAAAATTTACTGACTGGGGGCAAATCTGTACACTTTTTACTACTGTTTTCTGAAATAATTCTTTGCTGGTTTTGTGTTCAATGTAAGTTCCACTGAATTAAAATCAGTCACAGAAAACTTTTATTTGAATTTTGTGATTTATGAAGTGATCACTTTAAAGAATAGTTTTGTACAGTCTTAACTATAAAGACACACACTGTTATCCAGTTATCCATTTTGGAAAATTTATTAACTGTAGATTTTATTTGTCCTTTGATAAATCATCTAATGATTCAGCAGTAACTAGAGTATTAATAATTATATGTGATGCTTTCATGAGTTCGTTAAGCTCTGTGAAGACAAATATCAGTAAAAAAAGGAAAAACACTAGACAGCAATTGGACCACTGAGACCTTTTACTTTGATGTTTTAGGGTAGTCTGAGAAATACTTCAAGCTAACATGTGCCAACATGGCTGCTAAAAGAGTCAGTGCTGGTTTTTTTTCTGAGATCTGCTTGCTAGCTCAAGGAAGGCAAGGCAAAACATTTCCCCAAGGAGAAAATGTGTTGTTGTGACTAGGAACAACAGGGAAGACTTTGTGGGGAGAGGAATGAATAGCTGAGAGAAGAGGAAGGGGTGCTCCAGAGATGCTGATGTGTGCCAGATCACATTATCTGTTGAGCTAACCTCCTGCTGGGCAAGGTTAGGGTTGGTCAGCTCCTGAGTGAGAGGAAGTGATTAAGTAACCCCATGAGATTGAACAGTGGGACTAATAAAGCATTTTTCCCACTCTGGTTTGGTCTGGTGGCTGGTCCCCCTCAATAGAGATCCTTACATGTTGTAAGGATTTAGCCGATATTGCAGCCTGTTTTCTCAGTGGAGGCACAGATGTTTTCTACCAGACTGATCAGTAATACAAGTATTCTGTAGTGATCTCAGACATGTTAAACCCCTGAAATAGATGAATATTTTTAGTTGTAAATGGACAGTACTTAATATTTTCTCGCATACACACGCACATTTACCTATATATATTCATTATCAAATTTGCTTTTTCCTTTTGGAAATCATGCAAAACTAGAGTTGTTTCACATAGAGTTGAATTATATGTTCTGAACTTAGTATCTCTAGAGGTATCTCTTCCCCACTGTAATGCTTTTGGCCTGTGTCCCCAAATACTTTTTCTCCCATGGCCCCCAGCAGCCATGTGGAGAAGATGTGACGTGACTGATGGTGTGGATTGACTGGCTGCCAGTGTTGCTGATTGATTAAACCCTGGGCAGGCAAGAGAAAATCTGAAGCTTTTTTTAACTATGTCCATACCAGTTTACCCAGTTGCCAGTGGTCATAAAACTTTCAGGAATGCAGTTATTCTTGGATAACTCTTGTGCTGTGTTGGTTAGAGTTGAAATTGGCTCATAAGCCCAGAACTTGTTATGGGAAAAAAGCAGAGAGGCTGCTGATCTGAGCAGTCAGAGCTGAAGGTGTGAAGACTGTGGAGCCTGGATGTTTTCTCCTCTAGAATCCTGCAGTGGCTCTGACTTGCACAGGATGTTTCCAGACTTGCATAAAATCTAATGGGATGAATGCAGAGTTCATTCTTTTTTCTTACTTTACAAATGCCACAGTATGGGAGTGTATCCCTGACCTCAAGTTTCAGGCAGCATGTAGTCACTGCCTTCCTGCCTGAAAAGGTACCGTGTCAAACTGCAGGTCAACACACTGGCTGACTATTCCTGTGATGCGGCATGGATTTACATGTGTGATGAAGTACAACTAGTTAAAAATGCACTTACCCTCCCCTGCTGTGTGACCCAGTGTAGTGAGAGGAGTGCCCAGCACATGACTCTCTGCGGACTTGTATAGCACGTGAGCAAATGGACTGGAATTCTGTTAGCGGTGTGCTGGCATTACCCATCAGCAGGCAAGGGCCAGGGCGCTCGCTGCTCCACCCTGCTGCTCCACTCCATCCCTAGTCCTTACTGCTGGCTGAGCCAGCCAAGTGTGGCACCAACGCTGGCAGGGTGTGCAGCTCTTGTGTCTATGACCCCTGATTCACCAGAGGAGTATAAAGCTGTGTGTCATCAGGGACTGGAAGGTGACACATGGGCAAGATGACAAGAAAAGAAAAGAAAAAGGAAGGAGAAATGTGTAAGTAAAAAATGCTTGGGAGCCAGGGCTTGTGAGCAGCATGAAATTGGCAAGGCTGGCCTATTGAAGGCAAAATGAGTGTTGAGAGGGGGAAGCTTTGACATATAAAAATCCAGGGCTGTTTTCTGCTTTATATGCATTTGTTGCCCAAGTGGGCAGGCATAACTATATTGAAATTCTTTCAGCAGTTTGGTTGGCTGGTTTGTTGATTTAAAAATTAACACATGTACCACTGATGAGGCTACAAAAGCCTATAAACAGAAATAAATACATACTGGCTGTTTGCATTTTCTTTCCAGAAGCGTCTCAAAGTCCTCCATGAATTTAAAATAAGTATTTTCACTTGTCTCATTTAAAATATTTTTTAAAAAGTAGAACTTTTTAAAAAAGTTCCAGAGTTTGGTAGCTGTGAGGAAACCAAAGATGAGTGACAGTGGTGGGTAGCCCTCAGCAGCAAAGTTGGTGAACACATCCCAAACTGTAAGCACTGCAACCAGTGACAGGTTTTGGCAGATATTTGCAACCCCCAGAAGATACAGAGACAAAACAGGGCCAAGTAAGGTGCAATGGGCAAAAAACTACTGAACAGGAAAGAAAAAAAGGTAGAACCAGACAGATGCTTCTGGATGGAAAGGTTGGTCTTCCATGTGAGGAGAAAAGAGCTGTTGCTGAATAACTCCATTCGTGGCCTTAGCTTCTCCTAGAGAGAGGCTAGCTAGGTCTATGGGGAGAGCAAGGTGTTAGCTCCTTTGAAGGGAGAAAGGTAGAGCTGGTCAGCTGAATGGGATGAAATATCCGCTTTTCTAGGATTAAAAATTTTGGCATTGCTTGTAGAAACTGTAGGAGTCTAAGTGAGAAACCTTTGTTAATAAACGTGACTCATTTTTGACTGACAGGGTGTTTTTTTTGCCTGAAGAGTGTTCAGTTCTTGTTGTTTGCAGGGGAATTTCAATGGCTTTGGAATTTATAAATTTTTCTCTTTCAGTTTCTACAAGGTCAGTGAAAGGTCTATTTCAAAATTTGCTGTTCAAGGCTTGCTTCTTTGTGTTTTTCCACTTCAAAAAAAAAAAAAAAAAAGGAGGGACAGATAAAGTTAGTAAATGGGGAAGCCTTCAAACTTTTTCACTTCAAAAGAAATTTCTGTCCTTGCACTCTCTTCTTCCTCCTACCTCTAGACAAGATCAGGCTTGCCTACTCACTCAACTGACCTGTCACTTCCATCACTGACAGTTGTCTACTGTCATGTGGAGATTAATGAATAATTTGTTATTTCTTCTGTCAAACTTGAAAGCCTTGGAGGTACAAAGGACACTATCGGCTTGTAGTCATGCAGCTTTTGAACATGGAAAGCCTGGTAATGCTGATGAGAAAAGATCTTCAACTCAAGAGGTTGGCTCTGCTTTGGCCATTGGCATGGTTTGCTTTCTCCTGTACCTGTAAGAGAGCACAATAGAGAGCTTAGCATAATATTAAAGGGTAGTGTGCTGCTGAATACTGAAATTGCTGGGATGCAAACTGAGGGCTCAGTGCATTAGCGTGACTTTGCTTGTACTCTGCTAACCTGTTTTGTCTATGGGAAGTTTTCCTGACTTCTGTGCATGAAGTGGGCTCCAGTTAGGTGGTCTCTAGTCTGTACTATGTACAATATGTGTATGTCTATTTTGAGAGCCAGGGAGAAAATACCTATTTATACTGTCTCTGTGATTAAAAACTTCTGTGTTCAGTGAGTTTGAACAAGCTGCATCGACTTCTCCAGTTGCTCATTAGCAAGTGCTTCTACTTTGCAGGAGAGTTTACTGTGCTGTGCAGTGCAGAAATGGCACTGCAAGGAGAGGAAGTGGTATTCTGGAAAGCCAGAAAAATATGAAATAAAATGTGGAGGAGAAAGGACAAGAAGAAGAGGATGCAGAGCTCTTGGAGCAGGACAGATTGATTGTGGTCTTGGAGAGAAACTTGTTGAAAGGAAAGGAAGAAATCAGGATGTGTGACGTCTGTAATCCAAACAGAAATAGTTAATAAGAGCTGGAGGAATGGAAAGTTAGTGTTCTTCTTGGCAAGGAATCCCATCTGAAACTAATATATGAGCGTAAAACCAATAATAAATATCAGTAAAATGTTAAACATTAAATAGTCATTTTCCATAAGTTTTGGGGCTCTGTTGAGGGTACATCATGTGACAGCATTTGTTAAACAAAACTAATTCCTGTTTGGGATGTTTAAATCAGGCAGCACTTTGGCTGTTTGCCCATTGAAATGCATAATTTTCTAATGTTTATGGTTACACCTGTTATGCACAGCGTCTGGCAGATGTTTCTACACATCGCGTAGAAGCTACGTTTCTCAATTGTTTTATGTAAAGGTATTTGAAATAAATAATACTTTCTTGATTTTGAGTTTGGGTTTGTTTTTTTTTTTTTTTTGGCACAGACAGAATGATAGCTTGGAGCAGTAAGTTAGTGGATGTCTTAAGTTATAATTCATGGTCTTTTTTTCATGAGCTAATTAGTGCAGAGTGTCCACAAAAAAAAGTAGGCTTTGCCACATTGGATCCACGTTCGGTGAGAATAATGGATAACTTTTCAAAGGTTGAATGAGAAATACTATTTTTCTGAAGACTGGAGGGGAAAAAAGCTTTACATTTATATGCCTCAAATCTCAGGCAGGCCTGACCCTGCCTTTTGGCCAAAGAAGTCTGATCAGGGCAGGACCAGATGAGTAATGTTTGTGGTGGTTCAAATCCCTGGTGACCCATTCTGAGCAGCTGCAGTTCCTAGTTATTGGAAAACTCAGGTTTTGACTAAGACAACAGCTGAGGTCTGGCAGGTTAGTAATAATACAACAAATTAACATTATCAGCTTGACAATGGCAACAGTTTTAAATGTGGACTAAGAAATTTTAAATACCTTATTCCAGTTTTGCTTCTTGGCTAAAAGCAGAAAAAATTGGCAATAATGCAAATACTCTGAATACAAGTCGCTGTTCAGTGTGTGTTGCTCAGGAGTAGCACAGTAGATTTAATTGGTACTTTTTGTATTAGAGTGTTGAAGCAACTTTTTTATCTGTAGGTTTGTCCAATCCATGGAGTTTTGTTCCTTTTTAAAATCTTACTCCCACAGTAACATTATATGCTTTATAGAGATGTCTCCTGGGGGGTTTTACTGCACTCCCAAGGTACAGGATAAAATATAAGGCAAACCCAGCTGTGAAAATAAACCTCTTAGCTTATTATTTTTTAACTGATCTAATCCAAAATGTTTGATAATCGAAGGGATTGTGTAACATTCTTTTTCACCAATTTATTGATTATAGATACTGTTCTGGTAAAAAATGAATGCTGCTGGTGTTTCCATTCATAATACTGTCTTTCATGAACTTCTAGCAGTATCAAATATATGAGAAAACAAATGATGGATATGGGAAAGTATGTAGACAAGATGGTATTTTGCAGGCCATATGAAAAATAAATGTCAATACTTTCGTTATTATGCCTGAGGTTTTGCAGTATTTTCATTTGCTCACCTTCTGCATGTACAGATGCAAAAGCAGAACAGAAAGCTTACTTTAAAAAAAATAACATATTGAGGTAACATTTCTGAGACAGAAAATATGGTGGGATTTTAGTATAATCTTAAAAAAATATAATTCACTTCCTGCCTGAAGTATAGATATAATTCCATCCATTACTGGGGTACTCACAGGACTGCATACAACTTTGACACTATGTCTTATTTTTGTGCTTTACCTACTTCTAAGAGCTGTGCTGACCACTGAGGTGCAAAGCTGAGCAGGAGGATGCCTCATCTTAGTCTCCTGCTTTTGAATAATACTCTGTCTTTTATGTTTCATGTTATTTTTTTCAGCCATGGTCATGTTTTCCTTCCTGTTGAGCTATCAGAAGTGGTCTGACTGCTGTGAGCAGTGTAACGACTCTACCACTACTGCTACAGCAACAGTTATTGTAATGTTCCTAAAAGGGTAGTGGGTGTCTTGGAGCCGCGAGAGGAAAAGATGATCTATTGTGCATTGACAAACAGAACCAAGATGAGCATAGCCTGTACCACTTTAAAATAAGAGGTAGAGGATAGATGGGCAATGTAGAAGATAGATGCCCTTCATATATCTTTTCAGGTTTTCTGGTTATACTGCGATAACTGAATAAATGCTTCTAGACGTTGCCACTAAGATTACACATCAAATTACATGCTCAGTGGCAGTTTGCCACTGCCAGGGGCACTACTGCATATCTAATCCTATACAAGGTTAGAGGCAGTGTTTTCTTTACTAACAGATACATCTGTAGAAGTTCTTTAAGTTTTAGTATTATACATTCTGTAGTTTATAACAAAACTTCTGTTACATAGAAACAAGGTTAAACAATGTTTTGCTCAGCCTTAACTAATGAGGATATTAATACATGGTTTTTGTAATTTTATGTTTTACTTGGACTATGTACAGTGCTGTTGAATCTACAGCTGGAGAGGAGTAACTATAAATATTTTTAATTGGCCTTCTTTTGTTATCCGGAATTACTGTATTACATGTACGAACGAAAATGCCTTTGTTTTCTTTTCCCTGTTGTGTTGGTTCTTTGCAATTCCATGTTTTTGTGATATTTTGGATAGAATCTTGACCACTTTTCACAGATAACTACTTTAAAGCCTAAGTGATATGTGCGTCTGTGCAAACTAAATCAGCATACTTCATTCAATGCTAATTCAAGAAGAGCACTAATCTACTAGTCACAGCCTCAGCTTCTTTGTAGCTAGAACTTGTCTACTGTTTCTCAGGATTCCCAGCTTGGTTTGTTAGTGTGCTCCAGAACTATCCTGAAATGGGCTCTGGAGATCCCATGACACTTTCTGTGGGTGCTGATAATTTCACAGTAACACCCGTGTGACTGTGTAATAAGGTTTTTTATTTTCCTTCATGTTTTCAGCCTCTGTTCAGTGATACTTCTGTGAACACTTCATTGAAGGACTGATGCCACAATTCACTCCCCCAGCACTGCATCATGAAACTAATTACGCATGACCACAGACTAAATGCTGCCTAAAATTGTCCATTAAGAGCCTCGCCATAGGCAGGCCCTGAAATCCCAGAGTGACAAAATTAACTCTGAATCCATACTTGGGTCACTCATAGGCAGCTCATAGCAAGATCGGTTGTAAATTGTGACTGAGTGACACTTTCAATTTACTTACAACTTTTGAGAAGAAGGTGGGGAAAGAACAGGGAATGTTGTTTACATACAGAAACTAAGATCAGTATAGCTGCTTTCATATGAACCGGCTGAATATATTCCTATTTTATTGTTTGTAACAATGTGTAGCAAGGAAACAGAAACAATGGAATAGAATAGTTTCTGTTGTTGAAGGAATATTGGTAGGCCAAAGAAATTGAAGTAAAACATAAATCCTGTTGATTATCAGTTCACAGTTAAACATTAATCTGAGTTTATAACAGAAGTGTCATATTTGACAAATGCTGCTCCTTTTCAGTCACCAAGTGTACAAACTAGCAGATTAGTAACAGGCTTTGGTATTCATGTGTTTAAAAAAAAAAAAAATAAAACTAATAGCCAAACAATTACAGCTGCTCAAAATAACAATTGTACCAATGTTATGAATTCTGTAAGCCATGTACGTAGTGAAGAGGGAAAACACTTTCCATATTTTTAATAACGTTTTTATGTTAAGTGTTCTGGAATGAGGTAACATTTGAGGAATTCGGGCAGTACTGATTCCTGTCTTTTATTATTATTATCTATGTTTATTAAATGTTTGAGTCTAGTTAACTTTTAATAACTATATGAGGAGATAAACCTAAATAAGGTAATAATATGTATTTTTGAAGTTTTTATTTAGTATCAAAGGAGTCTGGTTGAAGCATGCAGCTTTATTTGACAGAAATAATCCGTGCTGTAGGCCAGTAACAGTTGATCATTGATTACTTATCAAAATATCCTAGGCTTAAAAGGCTAATGATTAAAAAAAAAAAAAATAGGCAAGAAGCAGCGAATTCCTGGCAATAAAATAATTCAACTGACTTGAACCTTCTCAGTACGATAGGGAGTTTTGCATCCTGACGTAGTAACAACTTATTTTATCAATTTAACTGAAAAACCAAGACTGTCTGCTTTGGTTTTATATTCCTGCTTGGTTGATTGACTAATGGAATTATTCACCATACATTAATCACGGTATTTAACAGCCACTCCTCCATGTGAAGGAGTTCCAATAAAAAAAATCTAAATATAAGTGAATGACAGTAAAAAGCACAACTCTTTTTTTGTTTTTTTTTACATGTTTTTCTGGTCAAGCTCATTACTATAGTCTTTTAATATGAATGCCATTTTACAGGTAGAAAATGGAGACATTTAAACCCTACATTGTTAAATGTAGCCACAAAATGTTACATTTCTCCATGCTAGGATGTCTCTCCTCGGAATTCCATTTTTTTTTTTTTTTTGGTATTTAAAATCACTTTCATAACACGAAGTGAACCTAAATGAAAAACAAACTGACCCTCCCTACAGTCAGCCAGAAGTCTCTGATGGGTACCAGGATGGGGCATTTAGAATTGCTGGTTCCTAGTGAGTGGTTTGGCCTTCAGAACTTCCTCAGGTCTCCTGGGGAAAATGATGTCAGAAAGGGAAATGGAATTTTTTCTCTAGAGCAAATCTATTTTTATTAACAAAAATGTTGTAATTAAGGCTTCATCATGGTTTCCACACAAAGTTTCTGGTTTAAATGCTCATTTCCCTGTAAAACTTAGTGCTCTTTAGGTAAGCAATTCCCAGGCTTTTCTTGTGGCTGAAAATGGCTGTTTTGGGAATTTGCATTAATACAGTTTTTCGAGGGAGAGAAAAAACAAGGAATGATGACAGTGATCTTTTCATTTTTATTTTTTTTTTAAACATTAGCAAAACTTTGAGTGGAATGTTGAAGCTTGAACTTACTAAAGATATGCCTGTTGAAGTGTTTCAGCTTTGACCTCTATACAAACTTTGAAAACCAATATGTGTGCAGGATTCACTTTGAAGCACTGTTAGGTGCTGTAGTGAGTAGCTAAAGAGGATCTGCTGCTTATATGTTTAAATAACCTCATGTTTTACAAATGTGTGTTTTTGTTTTTCACATCTGAAGACCACGCATTGGAAAAGGATAACATTATGCTAGCAGGGTCTACAATTCTGTTGTAAGGACTTACTGACAGAAAAAGTTGTGTAGATGTAAACATTCTGATTTCTTTTTTTAAACCAACTTGACTAAATGCAGATGAGATTTTCAGTAGCAGAGGTCTGTCTGGAAACTAAAATTCATTTTGTTAATCATTCACTGGAATACTTGAGGCACTGTTGAGTTTGACAGTATTGGTAGTTGTTTTGGTGGTTTGATTTTTTGGGTGTCCACCCCCTTTTCCCACAACCCCAGTGGCAAGTATACTTTATCTTACCATTTTTGAAACAAATTGAACTATTTATCTGTAAGTCCAGTCTTCACTGGCTGCAAATGTTTTGATGAACTGGTTTTGAACAGTGAAAATTTCAATTAAAAAGGCTTTTTCTGACACAAGTAATCTTACAAATTGTCAGTTTGGGATCTAATTTTGAGTTAATGAGTTGAAAATAATTTCAGCTCTCCCAAAAGACTTTGAAAATACTGGATCTTCCTGCTGACTATGAGTTTTGTATCTCACTGTGTTTTAAATGCTTTCGGCTTCTCCTTATGCAATCAGAAAGATGCAGATCAACTAAGGCCTCTGACTACTTCAAGGAGAGGATTTTTTACAAACTATAGCAGGATTTGAGCCAAACAGGCACATTATTTTGATTAAATAATGTTTCAGCTTTTTAATTTTAAATGCTAATTGAAAGGCTTTTTCCTCACGTGAGCAAAGCCTGAAGGGTTACTGCTTTCCTCTAACAGCTTGCTGACATCACTCCAACCTAAAGGATGGGGATTTTCAGTCCTTCTGCAGATTTAGGTTCTACTGAATCTGCCAATTACAGCAGAGAGACCTGACTATGAATATTCACAATAGGTGATGGCAAAGTTACTTTAATGTTGGTTTTAATGGGTTCAGTTGTAATATAATTTCTCTTTTGCCATTAACAAACAGAAACTTCAATTGAGCTCTTGTTTTATGTTTTGAATAATTTTTTAAAGAGTGTTCATGCTCAATTTCTTGTGATCTATTGGCAATTTTTTCCAAGCAACTTGGACTAGTTGTGTTCTTGTATGGGACTGTGGATTTAACTGTAACAATATAAATCTATGGATCACAGCAGAAAATATATGTAGGATTTCAAATGTATGGTTTTGGGTTTTGGGGAGTGAACATTGGAGTAAAGGTAAAAATGGGCTATAACTAAGTGAAGAACATATAAGTTAGAGGTCATAATTATTTATTACACAAAAAAAATAGAACAAAAGAAATTGTGGCCTTAAGAATGTGGCTTCTGTGGTTATGTTGCCACACTAATTTTTTTCAAACACTTGAACAACACTACTGTCAAGGTGGACTCCAACTTTATACTTATTAAAGCTGTTTAATTATCCTATTAAAGACAAAACATCCACAAATACACATCCATAAAATAGTAATAGATAGAAATATTTTTTTTTTACTGCTTTATGCTAATGGCCCTTTTTAATTTCTCTAAATTATTTTTATTCTTTTTGTGCAAACATTATCATCAATGTTTCATGGGACTGATTAATATGAGACCTTAAGAATGCAAATTGAAGCAGAATTGGTGTCAAATGCAGACTAGGTAAAAGTATAACTTTATGTGCATTTTTAAGGTTGAAAAAGTTTCCTCTTAATTATTAAAATGCATAACTCTGAATACAGTTTTATTTAGGCATAATCCTTGTCTCTTAGCATATGTTGTAGGTGATAATTTTTTGTATGCAAGTGGGAACATTTGTGTAGGAGAAGGTTGATTAAAAGGAGTCTAAAAGTGTCTCAGTGTAGTTAAGCACATATGCTTAATACTTGTCTAGGTATGTTTAACAAGCAGCTAGATATGTTTAACAAGCAGCTTTCCATTCCTTGCTTGAGGCTGGAAGCAGCCTAGACTTAGAATTGAAAGTTATTACTGATACTACATAAACTCAAACTGAACTGTTTTGAATAAAGGACAGTGTTTGCAGTACATGTCTTGTGTTAACGTTTTGGGCTTGGGAAGTGAGTAGCATACAGATTGGCTAAAATTAAAAGTTAGCTGCTGCTTTTAAGAACCTGGCCTTTGCTCCTACTACATCAGTTAAATCTGTCTGCCCCTTAAAATTCTTATATTTGCTGTGTTGTACTGATGGACCTGTAAAGGTAGTATTCAGAGATGGCTTTCTTGTGGCTTCTTAAATCATGTCATAATGAGGATGATGAGCTAAGATAAGTATCAAGCAAGTGAGGTTTTAGGGTTAGGTAGAAAATACACTTTATTTAGGCAGAAAATACATGTTTGAGCTGTATTTATAAACAGTTATCTGTGATGTGCTTCATTTGACATCCTGTTGTATTTGTAGAAATGCATGTACGTAGGACAAATACTGTATATCTCTTTTAGTTCCTCAGTGTTCCAGACATTGAAATCTATGCCAACGCATAGCTAGATGCTATTGGAGGTACTCTGTACAAGTTGTGTGCTTGCTTTGCCACCCATTAACAGGTTCTTTTAGGGAATTGTTGAGCAGTGTACTCGGCCTGAATTCAACTCAACTGCTTGCCTGTTGTTCACATGGAAATATCGATGGCTTTTACATTAAAAAGTTCTTTACTAAGATGCCAGATTAACTCTTTTTCGTGTGGTATCCCTATATCAGCCTAGTGTACTTTCTGCTGTGTGAAGGGCTGCGGCTTAATAGATGAATGAACTGGCTTGTGAAGTCAAGGGTGTGACCACCTTGAAGCATCCATTAAAAATTTATGTGAACCCTTGGGGGCTCCTTGGGTCTTACCACTTGCAAGACTGTGAGCCAGTCTCTTAGAGAGAGGTCAAAGCACTTACTGGCATCTGTCTCTCCTAATAGCTCCATGTGCATTTGTCCTCGCCAGACCTGTAATTTAAGTAGTTACATACTACTTTCTCAAGGTTGTCAACACATTTGAAAGGATCATCTGAACACTCTTCAAATGTTTGCTCCCAGCTACAAACACTTGTGGCTTGCCTTGAAATCCTTTTGGATAAACCACAAACACTTGAACCTGGGGTTACTACTTGAAACATGCATGACAAATGGGTTGGTTACTTCTACCTAATTGTCATTCAGCTTAAAAAAAATAACCCTCAAACCAAAGGCAAACCACGAGAACTTTCAGGTCGGAAAGGCTAAGGGCTAGTTTTATTGCAGCTGGAAGGCTGACACCTTTCAAAGGCTTATGCAGACAAGGCCCTCCTGTCTATCTGGAGAAGAAGACGGGCAGCGCTGCAGTGTGAGGAGAGGCATACCTTTCAGAGAAAAATCCTGGCAGCTGTCCCTTGGCCCAGTTTTGGATTATCTGCCCCTGCCTGATTCAGGAGGAAGGGCCAACCTTATAAGAAACAAAGCCGGGGGGAATTCTGAGTGTTTCCTCTAAGAGCGAGGCTGCTTTAAAACCAAAAAATCCCTGGTACTAGTACAGAGCTACAATATTGCACTTCTGTGGTTAGGTTTCACTAGGTAAAGTTCTTAAATTTCTTATTTAAAAATACTTAAAAAAGCTTCCAAGATTTCTTTTTTTAAAACTTAGAGATGAAGAGTCATCTTTGTACAACAATTTTGATCCCTTTCACTATTTCAGTGCTGCTGTAGACATTTGTGTGTGGGAGTCACTTAAAATTTCTTAGGGATGTGAATATGCCTACTGAAATAAGTGTTACTTAAAATTGGACACATGTTTGCATGTTTTGAGTTCTAGGCTTCAGCACAGAAAACATTTTCTGAGAAAAAAATTTATTCTGTAACCCTAATCTCATGTGTCTCCCCACTCAAAAATTGGAGTCTGCTGGCAAATCTGCTGACAGGTTTATGAAGAAACCAAAGCCTTTTTCTAGTGTACTAGAACTGTGAATGTTCATGTACCTGAGTCAGTAAGATCCTTTCTCCAGTCATGAGCAGGCTGCCTTGCAGAAAAGAGTGTTCTAGTGTTCTGGATAGATCTTAAACTCTCAACCCAGAGAGCACTATGAGCAGTAAAATCTGTGTGTCTTTCAAAAAAAGGTAAATGAGTGAATTTTAACATTGCACTTTGCCCCTGAAGTGAGCAGCCTGGTGTCATTTTGAACTATGATGGTATTACCGCTGTGGGCATTCAATAAGGTACTGAGTGATGTGCTCTAGTTATATTGGAGCTTTTGCCAAAAGCTAGTGAACAAAGCTGGCAAAAAAAAAAAAAAAAAAAAAAAAAAAAAAAAAAAAAAAAAAAAAAAAAAAAAACTCAAAAAAAAAAAAAAAAAAAAAAAAAAAAAAAAAAAAAAAAAAAAAAAAAAAAAAAAAAAGAAAAAAATCACTAAGAACTCTCAAGAACCAGGTAGAGCAAATTTTCCTGCAGAAAGAGACTAATCGATGCAATTAATAGATGGCAATTAATGGAGTTCCTTTACTAATGCTGAACAGTTTGTTTTTCTCTCTCTGCATAGGGAATGTTTATGTCTAGAGACTTTTCTTTGAGAGTTTACGGTTTCCTCTGTCACTGTGTTTTACATATCTAAGAAAAATGAGGTGAAAAAGTAACAAGTTGAAATAGAGCTCTGTGGAGTTTAACTGCAAATGGCTACGGTTCCCTGAGAGGGTATAAGCATCTTCTGCAGCGCTACATCAGCTTTGATTGTCCTGGGAGTTTTCGCTTAAGGGGAATGTTGGCTGGCAGCGTGTGGGATGAAGGAGTGCCTACAAACAAGGCCAGATCTCTTCAACTGAGCTGAGTTGGTGTTGTGAAGACTGACCAAGCAAAGGGAGCAGGCTGGAAATGTTCTAGTGGAGCACTTTGTTTGCTAGCAAGAGTTTAGTTGATTTTATTTTTTTTCCCCAAAACATTCTGTGGTGCACAGGGTCTAAATTTCCAGAAAAGTTTAGTTTGGACATGCAATATACAGTCAGACAATATAGTGTGTAGGTCTGGAACTGTTTCTTCACCCCTGTCAAGTAAAGGCAGCATTGTTCATTTTAGAAGAGATTTTGGTAAGGTGGGAAAAAGGAGTTAACGGAAGGCTGAACAGCTAATGGTTTTGGTATGAGTGCTGTTTTAGCCTTTTGTCTTGAAGCAAGATGTTTAGTTTGGACATTTTAAACTGTATTTATCTTGAGAAAATAGGGATGACTGTTAAAATAATCTGTAATTTCATTTTAGTTAGAACTAAAAACGATAGTCAAATTTGTGAATGTGTCTATGATGTTTTCTTACAAGTAACCCATACAGGTAATTTTACTGAATTCAGTGGAGGAATTAAGATTTTGCCTAAATATTGATGAATAGATTGGATAGATGATTCTCATAATCCAAATGTATCTTATAATGTGCTGACTTTTCCATACTAATGTCTTGTGGTACAGTTCAGTGAAGATCAAAACATAAGATTATATAGATATTACTGAGGCTGCATAAAAGACTGTGTTTTTTGTGTTGCTTTATTTAAAGGTGTGGGGGTTTTTTTTGGTTAGGTTGTTTGTTTGTTTGTTTGTTTTTTCTTTTTTCCCCTGTGGACTTTCATGCTGTCAGATCTGTTAATGTAATAGCACAGTAGACTCTTTTCTGCTAATTCTGTAGTATTGTCCATGGCAGAATGCAAGTACAATTTGGTCAAAACAGACGCAAAATTCCTTCTATACATGAATAATTTTTTCTATCTTTTTTTTTAAACTCTACAACTGTTTGTCTTGCCAAAGCTAACCAAGATCTCTGTGTGTAAAAATGAAGACTTAGGGAAAAAAATCAAATCTAAATTAGTTTTAAAGAGGGCATATGTTTATACTTCAATCTCTTTATACATTTTGACCACATTCTGTGGATTTTTGATGTCATGTTTGCCCAAGTGCATACCTTTTGTGCTATGATCTTTGAAGGATTTCATGCTAAGGAGTATTTAAAGAAATTACATATGGTTAAGGAAACAATTTCTTCCTTCAGTATGTGCTGAATCACTTTTCTAGCTGTGGACATGTCTTATCTTTGGATAAGATAACAATTTATGAGGTTGTTAACTCTCTTGTGGCACTTTGTTAACTGGGATATGTTAATCCTTTGGTTTGGCCATTTTAGATCTCTTAATTCTTTTACTTCTTACTTAAATACTATGTCCAATTTTGGTTTCCAAATGCTTTCATATTTCCATACATAAAGCTGTTGAACTGAATTACGTCAGAATGTCAAAAAGAGCAGTGTTGCCTTAATGTCTGATGTGGTTTCTCTATTAAGACAGGAGAGTTTGGGAATCTCTTCGTCCATCTCATGTGGGGTTTGGAAGTCTTAATTTCAAATTTAAGTAACCATTTGCATAGTAGTTTGAAAACTGGAGAAAATGGTCATGGAAAATAAAGGCTTAAAAACTCTTATAAAAGAATGACCAAGGGCAAGGCAGTCAGTAGATTTTTTATTTTTTGTGGTATTTGAGGTTTTTTGTTTGGTTGGTTTTGTTTTTGGTTTTTTTATTAAAGTATTTTTAGTGGACATAGTCAAGATAAAGGCCACACTGCTAAATGGGGTGTTCAACCTGTGCAGGGTACAAACAAACGTCCTTCCTTTTACTGACCTCAAATGTGACTGTCTTTAAGCATGCAAAGAGATTCCTTTGACTTCATTATACTAAAAACACTAGTAGAAATAGCATGTAAGTATTGCAGTATTACCCTGAGAGAAGAGGTAACGTTTGAATGACAAGACATATTCATTTTATGGATACAAAAATAAGGGATATAGAGGGAAGCAGTGTTCCACAGTCAAACACAAGAATTAGGAAATTAAAGTTAATTTTATTGATTATCAGGTTACCAAAGAACTGTTCCTCTTTTTCAGCTTGAAATTTGACTGTTGCATAAAACTCAGTTGAGTAGTTGAGTAAATAATGAGTGTTCCATCTCCCCCTCGGCCTTATGTAGCTTATCCCTTAAATGGAAGAATGAAATCACCTTACTACCTCATCTATAATTTTTGTTTCTTTCAGTAAAGGAGAATCAAAAAAAATTCTTCCCTAAAAAAATTAAGCATCCTTAACCCATCAGCTTGGATGCTACTTTTCATCAAGTATTTTGAAATTATTAATTTAAAAACTAATGGTTTTAATCCAGAACTGCTACCTCCTTGTGAAATTTAGTAATCTTTCTTCAAGGATTGCAGCTTCAAGTAGTTGTGTTAAAAAACTGACCTGGTTTAGATGAGCTTGCTGTCTGTGCTCGGTCTCTCCAGTACTGTCTGTGTGATTCTAGCAAGCTGCACTCTAAACCAGAGAGCCAGATTTTTGTATTATTTTCAGTGCTTAGGCCAATGTGTCACCAGAATTTCTTCTGCTGGAATTGGGTTATGATTGGCAGAACTACATTGCTTCACTTGAGAAGGAATCCAGCCACAGTAAGAAATGTCTGAAGTACCTTCCTCCAGAGAGCTACATTGCCTCCGTGGTGGATTCAGTCTGGATCCAGGGTTCTAGTCCCAAGGTGTACTCTCCAGAAAAAAAATTATACCTGTTCTTGTTTTGTGTTCTGGGATGGAAGTTGGAGGGACTACTTGACTGACTATGAACAGCAAGAACAATAGCCCCTTCCCTGTAAATAACTTGAATTCTAATTTTCTATAATTTTCTAGAAAAAAACAACAACCAAACCTTATTTTTTTCCTCTTTCTCCATCTGCCTTATTTTCTCTTCTCTTTTTTCTCTCTATAAAAGCAAAAAGTGCCCTAAAAATCTGAACACAAGCCTAAAATAAACCTCAAAAGAGCACAATTCGTAAACCACCTTCTTTGTGTCAGAAGGTTGAAATCTGAAGCTGAAAATGAAATTGAGGTCCTTTTTCTCTTAAAGTTATCATAACACAAACAATAGAAGCTTGGTGCATGAGAATGTGCCAGTTGGAACATCAAATCTTTGGTAGGCATGATAACATTTTCATTGTGGTTTGTTCTTCAAGGCCCATGTTAGTTCCCCAGAATTTGAGAGCAGGGGGAAAGTGTTAGCCAAACATGGCATTGGTCATTGAATTACTTGGACGTAGCTTTGATCTTTTGTTATTATAAGAACAAATCAGCTTTCTTATTTGAAGAAAGACACACTGGCATAACACACAGTATATCTGTTCACTGTGTAGAGCGTGTAATCTGATTTGATTATGCAAAAAATTTACTTAATTGTAAATTAAGTAAACACAGCTGACAAGGCATTGGTTATATGACTTAAGTTCAGCACTTAAATCAACTTGTATAAAATTACTTAGTTTTTTATATTTGCACTGAGATTTTGACACTTGTCTAGTTCCAAAAAGAACAGAGGAAGTAGAAAGGGAGTTGCAAAATGGAGATACAAGGTAGACCCTTTTTTATACTCAAGAAGCCATTTAATATGACAGATAGATGATGCACATTATTTTTTCATGTGTCTGTCTGTTTTTCTTGGCTAATGCAGCATCACATCCAGTGTTTATGTTTGTGTGTCATAGATCTATAGCTACACTTACAATTCATTTGTCAATTGTATTTTCTAATTGAAGTAGAAAGAGTGAAAAATCACACGGTCTGAGAAATATACCCTCTGTAAGTCACGAAACACATGGAAACATGTGATCCCATATGGAGTGATCCTTGATCACTACAAATAACTTCTATATTTGTTGTTTAACTCAAGGTGAAACAGCATGCTCTGCAAGCCACTGATTTGGTATCCCAGTTGCTATGCACAGGCCTTTGAAATGAGTACAGTGGTGGCTTCATCCATGTGCAGAAATTCATCCGTGAAGGTTAGGTGGCAGATTAGTGTCTACAGCTGATTTTTCTCTTCAGGTTTCTGATTCTATTTTTCCCTCTCCTAAATTTGATAAAGCAACAACCTATTTAACCAAAAATGAATCAGAAACAATATGATATTGTGGCAATTTCATAGATTTTTCACAGCAAACCAGTATTTCACTCTATAGGAAGGTTTATAAATGTTAGGATCCTTGATCATATTTTTTTATGTTGTGTTTTATGTAAGAATACATTATTGTTTCTTATGTAAAAAATAGGTTAGATTTGGAGAAGAAAATGTACTAATACTGGAATTGCCTCTTGATTGTCTTGCAGATTACACAGTACTATTGTGGTTCAGAAAGTTGACACAGTGCAAGAAATGAAACTTGAAGCACACAATGTCTGTATGCAGCAAAACATTAATTTTTTTGATGACACACTTTATGAAAACAGTGTTTTGAAGTAACAAAACTAGAAACTTCATTAGAGTGAACAGATCTTGATCACAAGCTGCCTAGTCCTGGTCCTCAGACAGGAGGTGTTCTCAGAGCTTTGCTGAATCCTTAACAAGCAAGGTTTCTGTGCAAGTGCTGAGCCATTCTCTTTTGTGCTGATATTAGTCTGGCTCACTGTGGTATAAGATGAAAAGTTTTTGTAGGGAACTACCTGGGAATAATTATAAAGATTGGTCAGGGATGCAAACCGACTAATTTCCTCAGGTACTTTAACAGCTTCTCATTTTCTCCTGCAATTTATATCTTGTGATGCACCTTTAGTGGTAGAATGGTGCTTAATTTAAGGAAATTAATCTGAAGGAGGTGACTTTTTCTTTTGCTGTCTGATTCATACACATTGTGTAGGAAGGATAGGGTAAGACGAATAATATTTTTCTGAGTAATTATATTAATTTTTCAGTTGGAACGAATCTTGGAAAGCAGATGCTTTACTTGATGATTGCATTCCTGAATGAATGTTATTCTAAATATTAATACAAAGGTTCATTTGTGCAATCAAGTTTTAAGCTTGGAGTTGTGCTGTATCATAAGGCTCATTTGTCCCTGAGAATAATTTGCAATAATAACTCTTGCTGAAGCTGTGCATTTGAAGAAATAATCCAGGCTGTTTAAATCTTGTTTACAATAAGAAACTGCGCTGGTTCATAGGTTTCCTGTAGGACGTGCTTACCTTGATAAGCTTTTTCATGAGTATATCCTATTCCTCATTTCTCTGGCAGCCCCTCTATCAGCTGTATATAAAAGGGAGCATTGTCGCTCCAACACGCGGGTTGTTCTGCCTTCTCTGAACCTGGATGAGAAGTATTTCCTTTCTTCATGAACATATAGGGAAAGTGGGAGAAATTTTTGCTAGGATTTTCTGCAACCATATACAGCCCAGTAGGCCAAAGTATAATCAGGGCTCTGTTCTGCAATCCAACCTGTCTCACCAGTCCCATTTGACCTCCTCCCTCCCAGTTATACACACCTTCCTTCCTTCCTTCCTTCCTTCCCCTTTTTTTTTCTCTTTTCTTTTCACGCTGCAGAGGTTGAAGTGCCAGACCCTGCAAACTGATAAGATAAGAACCACATGGTGCATGCCATAAGCCAGGGGTCCCTACTGGTTCCACTGACGCACGCAGTCCTCCCCTGATGTCAAACAGCTGATAAGTAGCACCTTGGCTACAATCCCAAATCTCTGTGCCAAGAGGGGAAAAAAAAAGCTCTTTGTCTGGAAAAGGCAGCTCTGTTGAGATTTTTCTTTTTAACATCTTACTGCTTTTCTTGAATTCAGGCCAGAGTTCTGTCTGTTTAAACTATTTAGTATTATTCCTGAATTGTTTGGCAAGAATAAATGTCCGCTCAAAAAAGTGTGTTTAATTCATCATGCATGATGTATATTTGACTGTACTTGCAGCATCAGACACACAATACAACGTGTAGTATTTATAAAGCATGATAGCCAAGCCCATGTTACACTGCTCTTTAAAGCTATACGTTCTTTTCAAGACCATAGTATCTGATTATGGAGCAGAGCAACAGCAACAAAAAAAATTACAAATTTAAGACTGAGTTAGCTGTCAAAATGATTCCATAATAAACATAGCACAGTACTTTTTGAAGTCCCTGGCCTTTTATTGTTTCTGTTCATCTTTATGGTTCTTACTGTTTGCATTTCTGTATGAAATTGTAGTTTTAGTGCTTCAAATTTTGAAAGATGTGCTTCTTTTTAACATTTTTCTTAACAGAATAGCTTTTTGCTGAATATTGCAGATTTTTAAAACCTTTAGAAATAATATGAGGTCATTAGCTTACATGACTTCAAAGCTTTAAATGTTGTAGTTTTAGATAGAAATTGAATGCATTTCATAGTAACATGCTTATTTTTGTATATTTATATAAGCCTGTTGTTTGAAAATGGTACATTTGTTATATAAATGTTTCAAAATTTGTGTTGCTATTTGGAATTTCTGTGTGTATGTCCAATTTTTTCCACACTTCAATGTTCTTGCAGACATATTTATAGGAATATACAGTCACAGTTTTGTTTAATGCTGCTGTCAAGCCAAATCCAAAACAGACATGCCAAAACAACCCAGTTAATCCCAGGTCTCAGAGACTTGAGTAGCCACTGCAGTGGCTACTGTTGTTGAAGCCCCTGTACAGCTGCTAGCCTTGAAGTGTTGCAGCTGTAGTGAAGCAGTGGCAGGGTGGCATTAGCATGATTATCCTGGGCTAATGATTCAAACCCTTATCAAAAGCTTTTTTGGGAAGTTACATGGTCTAAAGAAATACCTCATACAGCTCCTGGGGCTATACTTTTAGCTCTACCTAAACCAAAGGAGTTTTGTCTGTGTATTATGAAACACAAGGTTGATGCTAACTTTAATGTGTCATTTTTAGTGATGATAGACAACATCACCGTATGTGTTATATGTGCCATCTTATATATCATATTAAAATATTTGGACCCAATTTAGGCTACTTTATATATAAACGCATATATCTTACTTGTCATCCATTTGCAGAATTTCATCCATTTATCACAGACCAAATATCAAAGTGTGAGTATCTGTCTGTATGTGTTTAAAATCCCAAATGTGAAAGTCTACTGCAAAATGCCTTTTCACAATTGCAGAATGATGCTAACTCTCAGTGCTTCTTAAAGTACTGTTTTGGGTATCTGAAAGTATAACTTCTCTTGTGGCTGGCACTCTGCAATCCTTGCAAAATTCAGGTGAATTTCTGATCAGGAAGAGCTTGCAGGATTTGTTCCTGAGTGTCTGTAAGTTGGATTGAATGCACAGCATCAAGTGTTCAAGGCCAGGTTAGATGAGGCTTTGAGCAACCCGGTCTAGTGGATGGAGTCTCCTGCCCATGGCGGGGGTGTTTGAACCCTTCCAACCCTTCCAATGTCCCTTCCAACCCAAACCATTCTGTGATTCTACGATTCATCTAGATCTAAAGCACAAACATGCTTCATTTCTGTAGAGACTGGATGCATAGGTGTGTTAGAAAAAATGGGACTTGATATTTGTAACAGTCTATGTAATCTTTTATTAAAGATGAAAATATCAGATATAATATTATTTGATGTGAAAGACCATGTTGTTTCTCAAGTATGTAGTTGTTTTATGAGATACCAAAATCATCCTGAAGTGAAATTGGGCATGAAGTGATCCTTAGTATTTTTTTTTGACTGCATAAGAAGCCAGAATGAACAGAATGTAGTTTAAATTAAGTGCAACTCTAACATTTCAGGGAATTCTTAGAAATAAATGATACAGTGAATTTTATTAATATTAATACAAACATCAATTTTATTAATATTAAAGTATAATATTTATTTTATTTTATTAAGATATTAATATCTATATTAATAAAGATGCAAAAAAATCACTTTTCTCCCATATGATAGTGGACTTTGTTTTCTGATTTTATGGAAAGGTATCTCTTAGCTCTCTTCCTCTTCTTGATCTGGTTGTTGTATACTTGCTTTTCAAGATAAAGCCTACAAAAATGTCTTGTGAATCCTGTTTATAGAAAAGAAAGAAGAGGTATTCTCATAGTTCTCTACTCCACAGAGCAACAATACGATAAAAAGAGAGATCCAGATATTGTACACATACCTGTGCAGTTTCACAATTATCACATTTAGAAAAAACCTTTGTCTGTCAAATCTTCTGCTTAAACTATGCAAGAGGAAGTACAGATAGATACTGTAATTAATAGAGGCCAAATTTCATCATCTGACTTCAGCAGGATGATGTTTCACCCTAGGGATTCAAGAATAATTATCCCAAGATAATTTTAGAAAGAATTACAATTATTGTTTTGAAGTCAAAAATATTTCACAAGTCCTCAGTGGAAACTATCTTTCATAGTATTAATTTCCTATGTAATGTGACTCTAAATAGTTTATACTTGTTAAATGTTAATGTTTATAAAATACAAAATAGCTTAAATTCTCATTTTATCAGTTAGCATCATTTTAGTAATAGCATGAAAAGATAATTGTGTTTTAATGTAATTGTATAATTTTTGTCCTTTAGCAATTTGGAGGCTGAAATGGATTTCATTATAGTCAGCAGCATGATCTCATTGTCTTTAAGAAAAGCACCAGGCTCTACTCCTCTTTTACTTCTGCAACAATGAGTTTTGTATTGGTTACATTACTTAAAATTCACAAAATAATTTTTCGTTGGAGTAAAAGTATTTTTTAAAAAGATGCTGAATATCCCTGATCAGGCCCTTTTAAAATTACCCAGTTTTTATTTAAAAAGACAGGGTTTTTGAAGGGTGGTTTAGTAATATACTTGTAACATTCTAGATGTTTTAAAATCTGTGTACGGGACATAGAACACAACATGAAAGAAGGAGGATGAGGGTTACGTAGTGCAAGTAACTAAAAAAATGTACCACTTAAAAAATAATCAGAAATGGTGAGATGTAAAATGAGTTACAGCTTGTATGAAACAAACCCCAGGATGTTTCTTACAAAAAGCCTAGCCATTAGAGCTAAGTTATAAATGAAGTGAGCACTTAAGGGTGATCTAATGACTATAAGAAGGTAAGCTATGACTGAACACTTTATACAGCTGTATTAACAGTACTGAGTAGGAACGTTTCTGGAAGTTAGTTACAGCCTGAGCAGTAGAATTTGATTAAATTCTTCTTGATTTCTTTGTTAGAGGCTTTAGTTCTGTGGGCACTGCCCTCTCCCTCCCAGTCAGTACAGGATTTTGGTTGCCTGCTGCTGCTTCTTTCTCCCAGACTCAGTGCCGTGTGCTTGCACCAGTGCCTGGGTATTCTATATTGCCTTCCTGGGCAGAGAAGAACTGCCTCCTGTGAGGCAGTAAGTTTGCAGTGTGCAACTCTGCTTGGGAATGGGACATACATTTTTGCTTTGCGCCCTTGTGTGCTTCCTCTGTGCCTCTGAGAGCCTCTCTCAAGTTCTCATCCCTTGGGGATTCAGACGGCATACCAATAATAGCCACGCATTGTTGCTGTGACTTGTATGTGGTAGTGGTCTCTAAAGAGAAACTGTGCCCTTTTTGCTTTCCTAGTTGCTTCCTCTGTACTATTTCAGGCTTTTCTGCTTCTTGGTTTGGGAGCCTCTATGGTGACCTATCGAACTTTATCTCAACATTAATGCCATTTTGTATGTTATCAGAGTAAAACAGGGAGCTCTCACTGAAGTTATACTGGAATTACTTTGTAAAATGAACAGTATTACTCGAAGAATCATTATTGATCATTTTCTCTTGAGCTTAACAGCACATGCAAATCTTTTCCTGGGCTACATATATTTCATGTCTTTCATGGAAATGGGTGCAAAATGTGTACAAAAATCAGTGATGCCGCTGAGCAAGAGAGGTTGTGCAGAAAGTACTTAAATCAAAAATCCTGATAAACTGGAGTAGTTATCTGTAATGGTCCAAGCAAAGTATGACAAACAGTGCTGAATGCAAGTTCTTCAAATGTAAAATCAGAAAAAGGTAGGTGTAAGTAATGCAGAATCAGATATGGAGATAGTAACGGATAGCAAAACGAGTAAGTCAAAGTATGGAAAGAGTCTTAACAGAAACATTACAAATGAAATGTGAAAAAACAATTCCCCTCTCTTCACCACTGATGAGGCTGTAGCCAAAATAATGTGCATGTTGAAAGACAAATCTCTGGGGTATGAACAAGTTGAAATCCAAAGGAAAGCAACAGACGTGTAGGAAACTGAGAAAACATAATAAATTTTTATCCATTTAGAACAAAGGAAATAGATTGAAGAGGGCAACGTAGAATACAGTCATCAGTTTGAGAGAACTTGGTACATGAAGCAATACAGTTGATTTCCACAGGAGGTTATGGTATGACAAGAGAAATTCTCCAGTAAAAACTGACTAAATAGTAAGAAATACTTTGACAGTAAACCAATGTAAGCTGGGAATGATTGCTACCATAGACTTTTAGGAACAATTTTCAAATGACACCTAAGAAGGGGTACGCTTAAAAGTGCTTATGTGATCTTGTTTCAGATTAGAGAGAGAAATTTAGAGATTCTCTCATACTCTCTTTCTCTGTGGTTTGGCCCTTTTTTTCTTTTTAATAACCTCTATCATGCAGCTTTGAATGTATAAATGTAAGGATTTAAATCCTGAAGCTTTGTAATAGTGAAAATGACAATTTTGGCTTTATGTTTTGACTAATTAAAAAAAGAAAAAAAAAGACAACAGACAATTAATGAGTGACTTGCATTCTCTCCTCTGAATCTTGGCAGCAATTAGGAAAATGCAAGATTTATGAGATTTTAGAAATCTCCTCCTGCTTTTACTTTCACAGAGAACAATAGTTTAAACATCTTCCACAGCTTTTTTTACTTCTTCCAGAACTAAATTTGGGATGAGAACACTACGCTGTTGTTAAATTAATGTAATTAGGCGGTTTGGTTTGCTTTTACTTTCTGCTCTTCATAAAGTGTCTTCCAAAATCCATTAGAAGGCACATATAATCTAGGAGAGGGCAAGAATTTGGGCAGTATTTGCTTAAATGTTACCTCAGGTAGGAACGCATTGTTTGCAGAAGGGGCAAAATATTGTTGATGAGTGTATAGACCAAAGACAACTGAAAGATCAATATCCCCATTCCCAGCTGTAGAAAAATGCAAGATGAAGACAGAGAAGCCAAGGCAAAAAATCAAAGTGAGCAGGCAAAGAGATTAGGTGAATATTTAAATTTCAGAAAATGAGAGAATTTAACTATGGCAAGTCTGGAAATCAGCATGTAATTTTTAAACTGTTACCCTGACAGTGGCTGTAGGAAGTCTGTGCTGGAGGTGGCAGAGCAGTGCTGTGGAGGGTGAGTAGAGAGGTGATAGGAGCTTAATGACTAGCACGGCGGCAGAATATAGTCACAGTGTTCAAGCTTTGTGTGCATTTAATACAGCATATGGGAAAAGGCAAAAGTCTGAGCAGGTAATAATTTAGGTGGGAATAACGGTGTATTGAGGAAAACTGATTTAAGGGATACTGTAGTGCACATTTGTGGTGCATTGTTGCTTCAATTCTAATGCAAAGTGATGTCTGTAAATATAAAACAAGCTTTGGAGAGAACAGGTATATTTTGGATATGGTCTTGGTGAAAACAGTAGGCAGGCCACCAGTGTTTATAATGCAACTGTTCAAAATAGTATTCAGCAATTCATCAAGGTGGTTGGTGTTTTTGGATGGTTAGTGCTCCACAGAGAGCTGAGGCTAAGTTGCAGCAGCTGAATATGCAGTTCCATCCTGGCTGTTTTGTTTTTTCTTTTTTTTTTTTCCAGTGACTTGACCTTTACCTTAATCTAAGTACTGAAGAAAATACCTTAAAACAAAAAAAAAAGAGGTAATAGGAGATTTCAGTTCAAAATATGGTGTGATGTTACAATTCCAAGCAGGCAAGCTCAAACTTCATGGACCGAAGGAACGCAGTGTGTGGATGAGAGGGAAGCAGTGATGGGACAGTTGTTGCCTAGAGCATCTAGCTGTTTTACATGGCCTGCACATCAAACAGAAAAGTTTTGGACACCCTTTATTTAAATTAATTTAAACTGACAGTTTTCCTTGTATTACTTGGAAGCCACAATGTTAATATATCAGTTTATTTTAACTTGGTTTGAATACGTGAATTCTTTCTTTCCAATAAACAGTAGGATTTACAAAAGAGCTGAAGCGTGTTGGATGACTGTCATAGAAATAAATGCTGCTGAGGCTTCTACAGGACTATACCTCATTTAAAAAGTTTATTATAGCACCTGCCATCATTTTGTGAGGGTATAATCTCTGTAAATTTGGCTTGTTGTCCTTTAAAAATTAAATCCATTATTGCCGTGCTACCTATGCTTGCTAAAAGTGTTGCGATACTTTCTTGTGGGTATGATATCTGTGAGAACAACTTTGATTTTCCAGAAGCAGTGAGATTTCCCTCTAGTGTAAGTTATCAAAAGAGGATCTTTCATTGAGAGTGTATACCTTCTGCAGGTATACAATTGAATAACATTTATAAATGAATTCTCAAATATAGAAATAATTAAGATTTGTTCTGTATCTCTATTTAATACAATACAGTTTTAGAAGCATTCATAGAATCATTACAGTATTTCAAACTGTATTGATTTTGCTAGATATAGGTGTGTTTTTTAGGGTGAACTGGAAAGTGTGAAAACTTGTTGCTGTTCTCAGAGTTTATTCGTGATCTGAAAATTCACTAGTATCTGACTATTTCAATTAAACTGTTTTTTTGGATAAGCACATTCAGGACACAGCAACGCTACAGTTAACTCCTGTTGAATTCAGTGAAACTTAATGGGAAAGCTTCCCACTTCTGAAAATAAGATTAATTAGGTGAGGATCTTAAAATGCTCAGACCATAAAGATTAGGGTCACACAAATCATTTAAAAACCTATATTTTTCTTGTGTGAAATACTTATTTTCATGCAACTCTGTGTATTATTGAGATTTGGTGTCCATGCTGATAATTTGACTAGTGTTGAGCCCTCAGGGTAGAAGAACAAAAGAAACTTTTCTACTTTCTGTTGTCAGTAGCCGAATATCATTAAATGAATGGAGATAAATGCTTATGGGCAGTCAATATTTTAGCTGTACAAAATTACTTGTTTGGGAATATGGAAGACAGACAGTACTTCAGATGATTAGAAGGACCTAACACAAATTGCACTTGAAAATGATTATGCAGGATATGTATTGCAAAGGCATTGTGCACATGAGTATAAATACTGTTAGATGCTTTCCTAGGAGTTGTAAATAATATATAAAGTTTTTAGTAAGAGACATAAATGGTGAAATATTTCTTAGGTTATATGAGTTTAAAGCTATAACATTAAGACTAAAATACTGGCCTGAATTAATCTTGAAGTGTCAGGAATATTATAAGCTTTTACAGCTCTGTGAGTTTATTTCATATAAAGTAGTAGTAATTTGGATTCCTCTAAACTTACAGGAAAACAAAGTTCAGGAATCATTTAACTTCTCTTTGTCTTTTAAATGATCATAAACTTGATACCCTTGAATGTCTGTGGGTTTAATTAATTAATGTTTATGGTACATGCAGGTGATATTTAAATAGAAAGAAACTTGTTAGGCAAACATAGAAAAGCTGTGTTTATTTATTTTTTTAAGAGAGGTCTATGCTTTGTTTTCAAGTAGCAAGGTAGTGACTGTGGGCCCTAAAAATACAAGCTTAGCCGGTGTTATTTACAGCTTGATAGAGTTCAATTATAGGCATGTGGGAGGACAGCAGTTTAAGAACTAGTTGTTGCTTATGGCAAGATTCGTGTTGTTTAAAAAGGAGTGATATTAAAGAGCATACAAACCTCTGCATCACTTTTTTTCTGCCTTCACAGGCAATCTATTTTTTGCAAATAAAAGCTGAGGATGTTTTGAAGATGCTGCTTCTAATAAACCATTCATTACACTTCTCTTAATTTTAGTATGATTGTCTTGAACTAGAAACAACTTTCAGCAAGGCACCGTGACATTGGCTGTCTTTTTTTTTTTTTTTTTTTTATGAGTGCATGTGGTACTTCTGTACTTTTTATTTTAATTAAGTAGTACATTTTTTTCATTATACTACTTCACAGAAACTGAGACATATAAAAGCAAGGCAAAATCAGTGCTGTAGTGGGCATAAGAGTAGTGTATATGTTTTGGTGATGTTTCTTCTCTGTTCTAATTTTGTGGAAAGAAGAATTTCACTTTTCATGATCCAACAAGAGTGCCGCTAGTCTGGTTGAGGTTTCTCCATATGCATAATAGTCAGAGCCAGGTTTTAGTGTTGACTTCAGCTGTTCAGCTGCTTCCTGATGCTCCCCAAAGCAAACTCTGTGTGTGCCTCCTACCTTCTCTCATAACAGTTCTGTGAAATGGGTACTCTCTATAGCTACCACTTCTTGCTGTGATCAACAGTAAAACTTCTGTTGTGCTAATATGAACATAATTCCAGTTGTTCTTTCATTTTCCATAATTTAATCATCACACCCGCATCAATCTTTCCATTCCTATGGTTATCTTTAAATGACTGTACACGTATGCGCTGCCTGAATGTACTACATTATAACCATAGGTGTAATGTTTCAGCTAATATTTTTTCTTAATAGTGCAAATGAAATAAGCTTTATGCATTTTTATAGCATAAGCAGATAAATCTATAAAATCATTAAATGCTATATTAGTTTGGCAGGCATAATTATGTGTCTTCAGTAATAGGAGGAAGTTATGGTAGAATTCTGTCAATTTAATTAAAGCTCCACCAAGGGAATAGTTGTTCTAATGTGTGTGGAATGATTGCACACTAGATCTTTGTACAGGGACTTTTTGCACTGGTGGCCTCCTAAAGTGGATTTCTCTTTTTTAGTGGGTGTGTGGGGAGGGTGGAAAAAGGGAGCTCTAGGTCCTGATAACAAAGTAACATTTTATGCCTGTATTTGCAATGTTTCTGATTGTAACTACTGGACAGCTTTCCAGAATGGGCATTACATTTCTTTTAGGGAAGTGGAAAGCGGTAAGTGCTTTAACTGATACAGCAATTTAGTACAATTTGCTTCTATGTGTTAAAATCAAAGCCCAATAAAAAAATGTGTGTGCACACGGATGTGAGTTGTTCTAGGAGACATACTTAAACCAAAGCAAGAACCCCCTATATTGTTATCTTTTATGTGTGTTGTAGAGTAAAATGTCACTGTGGGGGAACCAGAAGTAGTTTTATGTGAACCAACTCAGACCAGGATGTACCCCTGCTGCCAGCTGAGTGCTGTGTCCTGGAATACTATTGAATTCTCTGCTTCTGGCTTTGTCACTTTACAGTTTCTGGAACAACAGTGACCTGCTTCAGAAACTTACCTCCCTCCTCCGCCGGCCTCCAGGTAGGGCTCCTCGCTGTGTGCTGGTTAAGGCAGTCTGCAGGGATTTAAGGGTTGTTGGTTCAAATACCTTTGGCTACGGAGAGTGGCATACTACACATTTTACCTTGTCTGCAGGGGTTTCTGCTACGGGGCAGTTGTATAAAAAGTTATGTTTGGTGGTTCCTGTTGGCCAATGTTAGCAATATACTGATCACACCCATAGTTTCAGACTCTTGTAGATGTTTAGGCGCTCCTTTGCAACCCTCTGGTCACAAAAGCAGTGAGAGAGTTCCCTCAGTTTTTTATTTTGTGTTTCTTTGATTGATTGGAAATTAAAATAGATCAGAATATGTAGTAGATGCATGCCCTGAGCATGAAGAAAAGCAAAGCTCAAAGATATTTTTTCCTGAATACTAGAGGAGAAAATTTTTTTCTCTGTTTGAATAACAGAAGAAATGCTTGTCCCAATTACATCTATTCCTACATAAATCTCAAGGAATCTCTTAAGAGTTGATCTCTATCTAAGGATTTTTTTTTTTTTTTTTTTTTTTTTAATGAAAATGACCACAAACCAGAAGCCCATTAAGTTACTGTGTGGTATGTATGATAACTTGAAATAATGTAATATTGGCCATTAGTCTTTTAAATTATCTTTTAAATTCAAAGACATACCATACTGTGTCAGGGGAAAGCACAATATCAATCTGATGCCTTAGGTTTTCAGCTTTTACTTAGTTAAAACTTTTCTTACTGGGATTACTTGAATTCCAGCTGATTTTTTTTTTGTTGTTGTTGATTCCTCTACAAAGTTTGTACTATATATATATATATATAATAAACATTGAGAATATAATTTCTTTGAATCATAGAATCATAGAATCATAGAATCAGACGGGTTGGAAAGGACCT
>VXAY01004360.1:1691423-1711637 GCA_013399855.1 Oxyruncus cristatus
GCTTGGCAAGCTCTTCTGCCAGCTCCCTCATCACCCTAGGGTGGATCCCATCTGGTCCCATGGACTTGTGAGGATCCAAGTGGCTCAGCAGGTCTCTGACTGTTTCTTCCTTGATGACGGGGGGACTGTTCGGCTTCTTATCCCTATCTACAGGCTCCAGAATCCAGCTGTCCTCAGGACAACCCGTCTTACTGTTGAAGATTGAGGTGAAGAAGATGAGGAATACAATAGATTTCCAAAGAACACATTTCAAGTTCATTTTATCATCTAGCATAAACATCCAGCAAAGACAAATTAAATCACTCTCCCCCCTCCCCAACCCCACCCAACTCTAGATATTTCATTTGCCTTTTGTGGTAATTTCTAGTTCAGGAAGTGTCCTTGACATGTTTTATGGTTGAAAAAAAGGTTGATATTTTTTGTCAAAACACAAAACACTTCAAAATAGATTTAACATTAACTGGAGAGCTCCAACAAATAAAATTTGCTGATTTTTTTAAAGAACTGTTGCCCTGTGCTTTTCCATTTCTGCGCTTAATTGCAAAATTAAAGGAAATAAGAATTAATGTGACCTAACAGGTGTTGGACGTTATGGAAAATTATATTATTCTTTGAATTCTTTATTCAAGATTATTATTTTTTACATTAGTAAAACCACTCATTTTTTCATGTGTCACATGGACTGATATTTGGGAAATAGTCTTCAGAAAAAGTGCTTCTTATGGGCAGAGTGGTTTTTTGATGTTATGCTGTTCTTTTTCTGGAGGAAATCTGCAAATGTTAATCCATGTGACTGTCTTAGTAAACTTTTCAGTGGATGGGGAAACATGGATTGAGTTTTGATATTTTTATTTGTAAATAATGGGTTTTACTAACATATTGACTATAGTTTTAAAAGTTCCTAATTAAGAAGTGCTAAATGAGGGATGGGTATGCACAAAACTGTTCTTGAATGGCAGTTTTGACTCCACTATGTCTGTGCCTCTTTGGTGTCACTTCAGCTTGACTAGGTAGCCTTCTTACTGCTTGATTTCACCTTATTTTTTCTTTGCCTGACTCTAAGGAAGCTCATGTTACTTGTAATTATATTTTCTTTAATAGTTTGCCAAGTAAATCAGTTAGTAAGGTTCAGCTCATTCCAGTGCTTCTAGTAGTTAAAGAAAAAAGTTAAAGAAAGAAGCACATGTCTGCATATTGCATAATAGAGGAATTTTGAGTGGCCTAGAGATGTGGGCTTTCACCACTCACTTGTACTTTCTGGAAAATGTAGCTTTGTTGAAATAAAAGTACAAACAACTTAGTTCTAATAGAAAGATGAGTTATGAGTTAATAATTCAGTTTAAGTTTTTCACAATTCTGAAGAAAATAAAGTACTAAGTAATAAAATGAAAAAAACAACAAAAATCTCCCTAATTTTCATTCTCCTATAAAGTTGTCTTTTTAATACTGATTACAAGTAGAAGCAAATTTCAGCATGTTGGAATATTTATGTTTCTTGGGAAAGTCTACTTTGCAGGAAGTTTTTTATAAGAAAAAACTAATTGATTTATAGGAAACTAGTTGATTAGATTTGGATATTTTTAATAAGTACTTGTTTATCATACCTAAAAAGTATGTTAGCTGATCTTTTCTGGACATTATGTACTTGCAAGTTAAACTGTAGCTACTTGGCCTCTCAGACAGCATGCATTCATTCTACCATATTTTAGGCTGTAATTCCCAATCATTGTAGACCAGAGGAGATTATCTATGTTTCTGTATGAAGAGATCCTGCCTTTCCTCAATCCGTGCTGCTTATTCCTACCCTCATACTGTTCATTTTTTTGCTACAAAATAAAGGTTCACATAAGTAGACAGGATAACTTGATTTTGGCAAAAGCTGTTTATTTATTTATGTTTTTATTTATTATTTATATTTTGGGTTGGGGTTTTATTTGTTTCTTTGGGGGTTTTGTTGTTTGCTTGGGTTTTTTTTGGTTTGGGGTTTTTGTTCTTCTCGTTAATTTTGTATGTCTGGTTACTCAATCCAGTTCTGTGTGGTGCCTACCCACATAGAAGCTTCATTCCTTTACTTCCTTAGTCTTTGTACTTTCTGACCTGTGTTCATCCTCATGCCTTTCAGGTTTCCTTTTGCATTTTCTATGTACTTTCCTCTAGCTTTACTCTGCCCGTTTACATACGGTGAAAAAGTGTTCATGTATGGAACCCTGTGGCCTTTTCCTGCTGCTAATATATCCAGTATTTCTTGAGCCTCTCTATCACAGGAGAAGATGACTGTGCCCAAATATTTTGAGTCAATGCATTTTTCATTAGCCCTTTGCTTTCCTCTTTGTTCCTTTGACTAATCTCTGCACACACACACCCCCCTCCACACACACCCCCACCCAATTAAAAATCATACGGATTAAAATTTCCCCAGCTGCTGTCATGCTAAGTGCACTCAACTTACTTATGAAAATATTTAGTGTCTGTTGACCTCAGAATACTTGGATATCTTGCAATGAAGTTAGAGTGTGTGTCACAGTCATTTAGACATAAACTTTACAGGATTGCTTGTGTGCTGGAAAGACATGCCAGAGACTTGGATGAGTTTGGCTGTAAGGTATGTTCATTAGCTCGTGTAGTAATGTGAACAGCACCAACACTGCTGTTCACAAAATTACTAAGCCATTACTCTGTAAAATAATGTGACAATGGTACTAAAGGTGAAACAGGAATGTGCTGTTATTTATGACTGGTTTTTGTCATTGATATCATATCCCTGAGAGTCCTCCTGCTGCCATTTTTCTTGCAGTACAACGTGGAGTCATTTTTCAGTTATCTTGGATGTACTGGGTTTTCTCCAGCTCTTTCATGACACTGTCAGTTAAACTGAATAGTATTAAAATTTATATTCTCCAGCCTACAGAGTTTGCAGTCTTGGAGGCTTTCCCAGAGTGAATAGGCATATGAAGGACTTTAAAAATATTGAAAGCTACCCATTTGTTAAATCTCTATATTTTGTCTTATTTGAAATTTTTGAAGTCCTTTCTTTTACTTCCTCTCTTTGGTATGTTATGACACTTGTTTTAACTGGCTAGTTTTGGAAGTGGATCAGCCTTTTTTTTGTTATTAATGTGATTGTTAAGGTATTGGTTTAGAATTTTTGTTTTGTCATTCTAAGATATTGTAAGGGACCTATTATGATCTCATGAGCACTATTTGGTTGACGAGTGAGCTGGACAGAAATCAGAATCTCAACCCCCAGGACTGTAATACACTAAAGTGAAAATTTATGACCAGCCCTGTGGAAATGTGCCTCAGTTTCCTGTTTTAGAGTGTCCATCTTACATGGACATCTTTGTAGTTCTGGATCGTTTTCTGAGTGTAGTCAATGGCCAAGTTCAAGTAGGCTTTAGATGAAACCAGGTTATTACAAAGTGATATTACAAGCTATTCGACCAGTATGTTTTTTTCTTATTGAATACTTTATCATCCTTGCCTGTGAAAAGTTTGTATAAATCATTATAGCAAAGACACAATGCAGAACAAATGCAGGATTTTTTATAAGGTGTTTCCTGAGTCCTATACAATCACATGCTCTCAGTTTTCATCTCCTGTTTTCCTTTTCACTTCTCTTCTTCCCAATTTTTCTCCCCTCCTCCCCCCTTCCTTTTTCTTCTAAGATGATTTTTGGAGGTGAACATGTGTTTATGAGCTACACTGTCTCCAAAACAAACAAAAGAGGGTGGGGAGATGATGAAGGGGAGGAGGGCAGGGAAAAGAAGCAGCTGCTTATTTTTAATTTTTTGAGTCTAGCCTTGTATCCTTGGCATTTGCTTAAGATTTATAATAAAAACTAGGGGCATGACAGAAACACTGCATCTTTGTTTTACTGTGGTTGCCAACAAGAAAATATTAAAATAGTAACAAATATATTATTTGAATTTCCATCTAAAATAGTATCGATGTAAGATGTTTTACCAGATGAGATCGCACGTGTAGAGGATTGCCAGAGCAGTGAAATCTTTTGGAAAATCAGCCAATGCCATATGTTGTTTTTTATTCTGTGGTGCCAACATTCAAGTCAGTAAAACGTATTTTCATTTATTTCACCTGCTAGGAAGTAGAAATCCTTATGGCATTGGGTCCTGTAATTCTATTGAACCTGCACAAGCAGTGTGCCCTCACAGCAAAGGCCAGCAGCATCCTGGGCTACATTAGGAAGAGCATTTCCAGCAGGTCAATGGGTGATCATGCCCATCTCCCCCACTCTAGTGAAACACATCTTGAGTGGTGGGCCCAGTTTTGTGCTTCCCCAGTACAAGGATCATAGGGACATAGCGGAGTGAGTCCAGTGAAGGGCCATAAAGATGATTGGGACTGGACTGTTCAACCTGGAGAAAAGAAGACTTGGGGGGATCTTATCGTTTTATATAATTGCCCTATGGAAGGGAAAGTAAAATAGATGGAGCCAGGTTCTTCTTGGCAGTGCCCAGCAACAGGGCAAAAGGCAATGGGCACAAACTATAACATGGAGATTTCCACCTGAACACAGAAAGACACCTAAACACTGGCACAGACTGCCCAGAGAGGGTGTTGAGTCTCTCTCCATCCTTGGAGATTCTCAAAGCTGATGGGCCAGGACTCTGAGCAACCCACTGTAGGTGACCCTGCTTGAGCAGGGGGTAGGTTTGGTGACAATGTCTAGAGATGCCTGCCATCCTCAGTGAATCTGCAATTCTTGTGTGCCTCTGATTCAGAGTTTAGCTGAAGTACTGGACTATGTCAAATACCAGTGAACAAGTTGTATGTTCTCACATATTTTTCTGAGTAGTAATGTTAATGAAATAATATTATTAACACTATTAGGGAAAAAATTGTGGTTGAAGAACAAAGCTTGAAACAATGTGTGGAATGAAATATGTTTGGGGCTCTGTTGCACAACTCTTCACATGTTAGTGAGCTCTTACCCACATAAGTAGTCTCACTGACGTCAATAGGACTACTCCTATAAGTGTTCACCAGTGCAAATAAGGGTTGCACAATGTGTTCTTGTCTGCAACGTACAAGAAGATGTAACACAGTATTTAATTATCACTTCAATACTCCTTTACTTCAGTGGCATATTCATTAAAATATCCCAAATTATACTGCTTTTCCTAGGCTGTATTTTACTGACATAGAGATATTGTTACATCCATCACCATAAAACTGAGCAGAGATAGCATCTTGGAGAAATCCTCTTTCCTTCTGTTCATTTATACAGTTGAAAAAAAGAGCTGAGAGAAAAAAGGAAAATCATTTTCTTCCTTTGTAGTATTTTAAATAAATTGAAGTTTCTGACTTTCTTCTGACAGTTTGATGGAGTGAGTGCTTTACTTTCAGTGCTTAATTAGTCTGAAGGTAGGCTTTCTATTCCCCATAAAAGAATTAAATATGGGGTTTTATTTTAAATGTCATTCAAAGTTCAGTTTTGTATAACAAGGCATTTTGTAACTGTATTTTATAATAATACAAAAGGTAGGGCTAAAATCAGTTTCTGAGATCAATTGTGTGGTACCAACTTTTTGTATTTCAACTTTATTGCTAAAACATCTGCTGTAGCACTTTTGGGGAGTTGAGAGAATGCTGTGTTGTACTCTAACATTCAAGTGATAAAACCAGAGTGTCTGTCACAAAACCCGATTTTTTGAAGACTTTTAGAAACTTATTTTTTAATACTTCTTTTCCAGTTGTAAGCATTGAAATTTTTGTCAAGGTGCTTGAATTAGGCTAGAGAATCTTCTGGAACTACTGTAGGAATAGTTGAATAGTTGCATATGCATAGGTGGAGTTAAATCTCTGGACTTGTGAAATGTTGTAAGAATACAATGTTATAACATGGAAAATGAGCCTGGTCCACTTTGTAAAGAGGATAGATGTTATTCATTCAGACCAGGGGTACCTTTACAAAGAGATGATCTATTATGCTGAAAAGTCTTTTAAAGTAATTGTTAAAATAGGAAAGAAAAAACTGAATTGCTGGAAGCTAAAATAAGAAAAATTGATACTTAAATTAGAATGGGATTTTCAATTTTTATTTATTTAATAGGTACACCCATTTTGTGCCCATTAGTAACCCGAAGAGATTAAATGGAAAATATGACAAACTCTTCTACAGCTCAGTGTTTTATTTAAAATTGGATGTCTTTTTCAAAAAAAGGTGTGCACCAGTTCAACCTTCAATTTGTTAGGCATAATGTACATCTAGCAGACAACAGCCTTTTTGTTAATCAATAGGTCAGGATCTTGACAGCACTTTCTATCTGTCTTAAAACAAATGAACCTGTAAATATCATGGCTAATCTTTAGATCAAATAAGAATAGCACCTTGCAGCCTGTTCCTTCAATACTTTCTGAAGTCTTCCATTCAACAACTTGTCAGGCTTGCACATAATAATCTTTTTGGATTTCAGTAAAGCTTTTGGTATTCTCTCATGATCCTTCTGGACAAAATGTCCAGCACACAGCTGGATAAACACATCATGCAGTGGGGGTGAGCAACTGGCTCACAGTTCAAGCACAAAGAGTTATAGTGAATGGGGTAACATTAGATTTGTGTCCTGTCACTGGTAGGGTTCTGCAGGGCTCCATCCTCAGCCTCTTCCTACTTCTCTGCAATATCTTTATTAATGACCTGGACACAGTACTAAAAGGAATACTAAGTAAGTTTTGCTGATGAAACTAAATTGAAATGAGCTGTTGAGGGCAGAGAGGCCCTGCAGGGAGACTTCAACAAATTAGAGGTGGGCAACTGTATGAAGTTTAACAAGGCCAAGTGCCAGATTCTACATCTGGGATAGGGCAACCCTGTTTGTCTGTGTAGACTAGGGAACGAGAGACTGGAGAGCAGTATTGTGGAAAAGGACCTGAGGATCCTGGTCAGTGGCAAGTTGAATATGAGTCAGTAGCGCCCTGGCAGTCAGGAGGGCCAAGCCTGTCCTGGGATGCATCAGGCACAGCATCCCCAGCTGTTCAAAAGCGTTGGTTGTCCCAGTTTACTCTTCACTGGTGTGGCCCCACCTTGAGTATACTCTGTGCAGTTTTGGGCACCACAATATAAAAAAGATATTAAGCTCCTAGAGAGTACCCAAAGGAGAGCAATGAAGATGGTGAAGGGTCTGCAAGGGGAAGCCGTATGAGGAGCGTCTGAGGTCACTTGATCTGTTCCGTCTGGAGAAGAGGAGACTGAGGGGAGACCTCATTGTGGTCTTCAACACCCTTATGAGGGGAAGTGGAGGGGCAGGCACAGGTCTCTTCTCTCTGATGAGAGAATGGCCTGAAGTTGTGTCAGGGAAGGTTTAGGTTGGATATCAGGAAAAGATCCTTCACCCAGAGGGTGGTTGACTGCTGTAACAGGCTCCCCAGGGAAGCACCAAGCCTGAATGAGTTCAAGAAGCATTTGGACAATGTTCTTAGGCATATGGGGTGACTCTTGGGTGTGCTGTGCAGGGTCAGGAGTTGGACTTGATGATTGTGATGGGTCCCTTCCAACTCAGCATATTCTGTGGTTCTATGATAGTACAATTACAGAATAAGTAAAATTCTTCATTTAAACTGACATCTATTTTTTTATATGTTTTATTTTAGCCACCATGTATAGAAAAATGCTTGACTAGCATTGCTTATTTTTTGAAGAGCTTGCTTCACGTGAACTGGATCAAACCTTTCTGGATGTGGTTAGATTTCTTCCTATTAGGACTTTTTAGTGACTGACTTCTCTGGGTTTTGTACTTTCTCATTTTGTAAAGGGATGTTTACTGTGTTGCTCTTTAAACATCCTAGGACTGTAAATTTGGAGGGGATTAAAAGAAGAATGACAAATCCTGGTCTGTGGTGCTACAGATGTGATCCTAGTACATCCAAAGCAGAGAACACTCAGGTGTCCAGACTTGCTGCTAAGTAGCATGTTATTTGACTGTGTGTAGTTGTTATTTAAGAAGAGCATGTGCTCTGGGAAACTTTCTTAAAATGTCTACTAATCTAAGTGTTAAGATGAAGTGGGATGCTCTTTTCAGAAGGAAGAACACTCTCTGTTTCCTATTTAGTGAAATGACAGAGTGAGACTTGGCACAGGCATGTAGTATATGTCAAAGGAGGTTTCATCATAATGGATCTTGTTTATGGAATAAGTTAAGTAGCAGTTTAGTGAACAGCGCTGTAAATTTATATTGGTAAGTATATTATAAAGTGTTTACAGAACTTTATTCACAGTTCTTCATTTTAAGAAATAAATGAGCAGTAAAACATTGGTAATAAAGACAATGGGACACCTCTTAAGCCAGATGAGTTTACTAAAAAAGGGAGCTACTCCAGGATGAGGTGTCAGGTGGGATGAAGACATTACATCAGCCAGAAGGTATTAGCAGAGAAGACATAAATCAAAAACCTGGTCCCAACACCTGTTCTCAAGGGAAGAGTTAAGTCATTCTTACGTGGCTTAATCATTAGATTTTAAGTAGTTTAATCTGCAGGTGTATTTGCTCTTTTCAGAGATTATATGCAAGTTCTGAGTGACTTGACATTTTTCATAATGAGTTATGAATGAACTTTATTTTAGTACTTTTCACCTTCAAGATACATATTACTGTTCAGGTATATTTTGGGCAGAAGACAACGTAACCTGGCTCTGTGTGTTGCACAAGAGAAGAAAAAGAGCAAATACTTATACTGAGATGTTCCTTATACATCTACAATTACATTTTAACTTACTTCAGTGTAATGTGTTATTTATAAGTAGGTTGATAATTATTTTTATCAGTAACCTTGATGATACATAGCTTTCTCCTCAAGGAAGTATTTGAAATTATTTGATTACAATTTGCAAGTCCTAAAGCATGTCTGTAGTCCATTTGTTAGCTGTTCGCAGAGTGTTAATTAAATTTCCAAATTAGTCCCATCATGCACCTGGAAGGAGAATAAAGCTTGTTACATACCCCTCAGAGTTACTGCAGTGTGCTAATGAGAACTGGAGAGAAGCTACTTTCAAACCAGGAAAGTAAGTCAGAGTTTTAAAAAGCCCCATACATCACCTAATGGATGATATTACAGCATAACAGTATACAAGCAGGATTATGCCATTCAGACAATTTGAAGTGCGTTTTGAAACCCTATGAAAAATGATTAGTCAAATTGAGAATGCATTCACCCCGTTAGGCATACGTATAATTCCTGTGGAAAGATTATAGGTCTTTTAGCTCTAGCTAATGAAAACTGATTTCATCAACAGTCTTATATGACATTTTACTTTTTAACATAGTACTGAAGGAGTGCTCTGAGCTGCTGGTATGGTGCAGTTCTTGAGTGCTAGATTTTGGGAGACATGAACAGTTGAGTATCTGCAGATGTCTAGGGCTCAAGCTTGCAAGACGCTGATAATATCAGAAAAAACACCATGGAAGTTGGTGGAAACTAAAGGTGCTTATGTCCGTGCCTTGCTCAGCATCTGGGATGTTCAGGTGCACAGGCACATCTATGGCTTTTTCTTCAGGAATGTGGGATTTGAATTATGGGAAACAGGATGCAGTAGTTGTTGGCATTGTTTCTGTATGAGCACATTCCAGTTCTGTTTAGCTGAGCTGGTCTTTATCTCTCTAAAACTTTAGCGGCTGGCATCGTGGGTGAGATGTTGCGTTGCTACTGCTGTCATCTACATGTATACAGAGCCTGGGGGTTTATGCAGTCAGTGGAGGCTGGCATGATGAAATATTCATCTTTTAATGAAGATTTGAAAGGTTTAATCATAAAATCTATTATATGGGGAGCAAACATGTGCCCTTTTTAAATACCCAGATGGGAAGTGGTGTTTTCTGGTACTGTGTTATTGTTTTTCTCTGCTGATATGCTGGAGCTGTGTATTGTTTTTCTTCTAGCAATGCAGGCAGGAGTTGGAGGAGGAGGTGCAAAAAAGGTGAATGAAGATGCTCACAGATAAAATTGTGGATTGATTTTTCAAGAAAAGAGAAATCAAGGGAGATTCAACCATTCTGATTGTTTCATGTTTCCAGACCAGTAATGTCAGGTTTCAGAGTTTGGGCACTTGGTCACATTACATTCCTGTATACTTAAATGGATTAAGATAAAAAGTCTGACTTGAAAAGGATATTTCAAAACTGACTGTGCCTGTGGTTTTGAATCCTGATGCTTTGAACAAAGAAGGGATTGATTTAATGGGATTAATGCTTAATCCAAATGAAGCAATGTACACACATGCCTTGAATGCTTTTGAGAATAACTACAAATATCGCGTATAAAGTTCTGTAGAAAAATACAGAGAGGTGATCTTTGTGTAAGAAAGAGATGGGGCAACACTGCCTTAAATAAAGGACGCATGCAAAGTTGTGTTCAAATTAGTGATTCGGGATTACTTTCAGATATTTTTAAGTCTTTGTTTTTTATACGAGTATGATACTTATTTTCAAGTGCTGATTTTGAGGAAGCGTTACTTGTCTCTCTTCATAATTTGGATATTTCAGATGAGAAAGAGTGTTTTCAAATTAGCCTTTTTTTTTCACTTATATTTGGGGCAAGGTTGTTTTTTGTTTCAGATGATGCTTTGTCTTCAAATCGCCATGATTTGATTTTTTTTCCCTTGGCTTGCAGATTTTCTATGTGGCCCACTAAATTGTTACTTACTTGGAGAAATTATGGCCTTGCCCATATTTGCTGTGGCTCTGTGCCCCTCTAATTTCAGGGAAGAATTACTTGTTTAACCAAACAAGCGAATTTGTATATGGTATTTTTTGTTTGAATTACTTTTTAAATTTTCTTTTTTTTTTAATGTTAGCAGATGCAAAAATTTCATCATTTATTTATTAATTTCATGTTTATTAGTAAAAGCTTTCTTGATACATGAAATCCACCTGATTTCTTATAGTGATCAATGTATACACTCACAGTGTGTTTTCAAAGCATTGAATCCTGTCTAACTGGGTGAAAGGTTTGTTATATGCGCCAAAGACTGTTGCGAGGGTTTTGAGGAGAACAGTGACTGCAGTCTTTCAGAGTGTGGCTGTTCTAGGATAAAACACTGACTCTCACAAGTATCAGGCTGGCTCATCAGTTTTTATCCATTTGTCCCTGACTCCCTGTGTGCCCCTAGCCTGGGAACCAGAAACTTTAGGTGAAAACTAATTCTTGCCCAATCATGAGGTTTGGTTAAGTTAGTGGTTTTAGAAAAAAGACTGCATATCACAACCCTAATGAAAAAATTGCAGGAATTGCTAATGATGTGTGTGACTCATGCTGCTAAATGGAGCAGATTTTTAAACATAGCTCTAGGCTTCAATTCTTTCAGCTCATTCACAGTCAGTTCTGCTTTATACTGAGCTCAGTGAAGCTATTCTCAGAGGAGAGTGCAGTGTGACATGGATTAAGAGTCAGAGAGTGGAGCCATTAATTGATTCAGTACTACACAGGTTATCTAATATCTAAGAAATGTTTTAAATGTTTTAGGCAGTATAAAAAGCTGGAAGCAAAGATATAACTGTCAAGTGATTTTTAGCTGTATTACTTATTTTTTTTTAAAGAATTCTGTTGTAGACTGGCTCAAAGGCAAGGAATAATTACTGATAATTGATGTTAAAAGAAAGTTTTGTTTCTTGGTTTATTTTTGGACCCAGCTATGTTTATATCTGAGTTAGTAAGCAGTGCACAGGAGCATTCTTAGGTACTGGAATTGTTTTCTTGTCTGGAATTGCTCTTGGCAGTGCCTTGCCCAAGCCAGCTAATGATGTCCCAGGAAGGTCCTGAATGTTACTCTGGAGTAGGGTCAGACCAGGGATGATTCCAAGCAGGCAATCAACCTTTCAGTCTTCGCCCAGCTTCATTGTTGGAGATCAAGAAATCTTAATAGTAAGGATGAAGGAATTATAAGCTGCTTGGTTTCAGGTCAGTGAACAGCCTTTGACATATCCAGTTTACTGGTATAGACAAGCCTACCATACTTCTTTGTAGGACTCCTACAATTTAAACCTGTAAAGTGATTTTTAAGATGCTGAACTTGTCACATTTGCTCAAAAAATCATTCTCTCCCTTAAGATAAAAGTAGTAGTGTTTAAAGCTTTTGTTTTAAGTGTTAATATTCAGTTATTTTCCAAAGAGCATTTTTCTGGTATCTTAAGAGGACAGCAACATGTAAGACTACATCTGTGTTTACACTTTCTGTGTCTCCTAAAACCTAACATAGACATTATGAGGATTGTGTTAATCAACAGGGTGAATACTGATTACATGTATTGTAAGAATCTCCCTATTTTGTAAACTTTGTCTCTTGTTATGCTTTATTCTTTACTGGTCATTCAAATATACATTTTGTTTGGAAACTGTCTTCATGCATTTGAGGCTTCTTGAAAAATGTTTGTTTCAGTACCTTTAAAATGATTTACCTGCATAGTACTCTCAGTTGCAATGAATGTTCTGTAGTTTGCTCTTATTTAGTACTTTTTTTAGGGGTCTACTTACACTGAACAGTGGGAGATTGCTCTGTGAAAGCAGGTGATCTCTTTTAGGGTTCTGCTAGATGTTATCACTGATGAAATATTGGAGTTGTTGAAATGAAAGCTTTACTGGTAAATCAAAAGGGGAAACTAGACTTGAGCAGGCCACGCAATCACTAAATCAAAGAGCCTGCAATACTCACACACTCTTTGAACGAGGCTCACAAGTAGAGGTATTTTAGAAGGTGGTGGTGCTGGGTTTTTTGATTTTGTTTGGCTTTTAGTAGAAGTACTAAAAAACCAATCAAAGTTTTAGTCATGCTTTTGAAGTCCCAATGACCTAGTCCTGGTACACTGTTGAAATAAGTAAAGAGTATATACAGTTTCCTGTTGTAGTTCATAATCTACATGAATAAGTATTCCTCTTTAAATAGCTCTACTAAACTTGCTAAGTTATTTCAGGTAAACCTTTCTTATTCTTTAAAAACACACTTCATTTTGCTAAGGTTAAAGTATTAGTTATAGGACCACTGAAAAAATAGTTATGTATTGAACTGGACAATCATAAGTGTTTTGGCTTTCTAGTTTAAGGTGAAATGACTGAGCTGTATTATTTAGTAGCAATATTTCTATTTTCTATTGTTAGTTTAATTAAATAAAAAAGGGAAGAAATCCACCTATAATTCTGTCTTCAACTCTATGTATTTCTTTTAATAATTTCAGTGAAAAAGAAACTATTTCCCATAGTTTGGGTAGGAAAAAAAATCCCCAAACCAGCACCAAAACACTCTTACACATGCTCCATTGAAAGCCAAGGAGTTATTAAAAAAAAAAAAAAAAAAAAACCACCAACAAAAAACCCTCAAACACCACCACTACAAAAAACAAAGCCAAACCACAAACCACAAACCCAAAATTTTGATAGATTAGCATGATCTATTCCAAATAAGGTGAAGTGCTCAAGCCAAGCCTCAGGCATATGCAAAGTGGAAAAACAGGGCCATTTTTTTTTTAGTAGAGTGCACCAATACATCAGTTTATAGGAGTACTACAAGTAAACACAATTGTTTTTCTGTCATGTTATTTACCCTTCTCAGTCCTAACATCCCAGAATGATTGTCCTGCCAGAAAGATTGTTTTCTCTGGTAGTAAAAAGGCCTTTTTCTGATGAAGGCATTGCCTCTTGGGTTGTGTTGGAAGGATAGGACATCTTCTACTCTCTGCTTTGCACTGAGCTTTGCCAGTTTTACATCATCCTATCCTGTAATAAATGAGATACACAAAAAAACCACAATAAGGTGAACCACTTGCATAAACCCCCACATTTATTGAGAAGTTCTATTTCCACTTACTGTTCAAACAGGAGTAGCCCAGAAATGGAAAAAATGAAACCAAACCCACCTTGGTTAAAGTTTTCAATGCACATGAACAAACTTTTAAAAGCAGATGGTATGACCAAAGAGAATATTTCAAATTGAGAACCTAAATGGGTGTGCTGGTCACAAAATGAGGAGCTGCTGAGCCGGCACAAGTGTCAGGCAGCTGGAGCTGTTTCTTTGCCCATTCTTTGTTCGGAGGGAAATGAAAAAGAAGAGCTTATCTGATATGTCTGTATCCTTTTGCATAATATTTTTATCTTCATTTTCATTATTTAATGATAAATTCAGAACAAATAGTTAACATGTGCATAAAACTCGATAAATAGCAAGCTATGTCAGAAACATATCAGCCCTTAAATGTGATTTTAGCACGTGGACCAATGCAGTTATGAATGTGTGCCCTTCTGTCTTCCTTTGTTAGACACTGTTGATTTATACACTTGATGCTCCACACAAGAACTGATGAACAAGGATGAGAGAAGTCCTGGCATTACTGGAGATGATGGGAAGTGGTAGTGAGGGAAGAAGGAGTAGTGGAGAAATATTTCTGATGTGAATGCATGTAGAAAAGTTTGCTGCCCCAAATGCTGAAGACCAATACATTAGTAACAGAAAACTAATAGTCAGCACTGGCTTGTGTTATTTTTGTTTGGAATTCTGTAAATGACACCTGAATGGCATGATAAACTTTTGGTTCCTGAGTTTGAGTGTGTTATGGTCCTCTTTATTTAAATGTTATTAATCATTGTCTTCGAATTCTCAAATATGGGTTTTTTTTTCATTGTTAAGGATTAAAGGATTGCAGCACTTCAGTAGAGAGGTTGATAATATTTAGGAAAAATTTTCAGGAGCATGTGAATGCTCAAGAGAGCAAGTATGCCCATCACTGAACCTATACATGATGTTACATGGTAATCTTATTCTAAGGTACATCTTATAATGCAGAAGGCTTTCTATCCACCATAAAATAATTGTTTCTGCACAACTGTAAAACACTTTAACATTCAAGCATTTTTACAACACTTAATGTACATGAGAGCGTTAGAGTAAATAAAACACAAGACATTTAAATTTCTTCTAAAAAGGCTGCTTTCTATTAATGTTTTGTGAAGTTACAATGTGTTCCTGCTGGTTTTGGTTGTGGAGTTTGTGTGTATGGTTGTAGTGTGTGTTTTTCAATGCAGCAGGCTAACAGTTGGGAACTGACTGATAAGTTGGCTTTAATCTATGTAGAAAATAGGTTTAAGCTACTCCTTTCTAAATCTGCAAATATAGTTGTAAATCTTGCTCTGCTTGCTCCCATCTACAAATCTGGCATTGAAAAAGCACGTCTGCACAGATGCCTTTGGTGAAATAAAGATGGGTAGTTTAAAGACTGTTGTAGGATTTCTTATATCAGCTCTATGAATCACTTTTCCATACAAGGTTAAGGCAGAGTTTTTACCTTTAGGTTTCTGAAGTTGCATGATATCTGGAAATTAAACTTGAGACATGTAGACTGAAGTCTTATCTCAAATTGACATTTTATTGAATTTTGATGTGTATATTATAAAACCAACAACTTATAAAGGTTTGAATCAAGACAGAAAGTTAAGTTTATTTTCATTGAAAACACAAATCAACTCTTGTAGAATTTCAGTTACTCCTTTTAGAATATTTTCAATTCCTAGTTTCTTACTAGAAGCAAAAACTGTTTGCATTCTAAAGACAATTTGCAAGTAGCAGGCGTTTTGTGACAACCTGTATTGATTATTTTTCATTCAGAACTTTGAGGGCAGATAAATTTTGATGACTTTATTATGGTTAAATCTGCTAAATCTTTAAAACAATTTAGTTGTTATGAATGATTCTTAAAATGTTTCCTTTTCAAATTTTATTACTATGAAATTAGAAAGACTTACTTTTTCAAGGTATTACATTTTTCTTAGTTGAGCAAATTACGAAATTATATTATTGAGTCTGATTTTTCAGAATGTGAGGTGATACCTGTCTTGGCTGAAAAATCTTGTTCATTTGGCACATTACTTCTTTACAGATGCATTATGACCTCAATTTACAAGCTATTACGTAAGGTCAAACAATCATAATGGGGTTTTACTTGTTTTCGCCTCACTTGCTGATCATCTACAGGTCCTATTGATTTAGGAAGAACCTTTTCTTCTCTACTTTTCTAATGAAAATCAGGATGCTCAGTTAGCTTATTCAATTGATCCAGAACTGGTGACTCTTGCCTGCAAATGTCAATGTTGTTATTTGAGGCTATGGTATCCAACAGGAACTGCCACCTCTGTGGATTAAGAGAAGGGATAGTTTAAACCAGATGTGAGCTAGTGGGGGCTGTTGTGGTGGGAATGATGTGGTGCAGTTGGTGTAGGACAGTGGCATAGTAGTTTGTTTTCTGGTATTGCTTCCTAAAGACTTTCATTGTAAACATTTGTAAGATATCTTAAAGATTACCGTCATTGACTAGCATTGAAATTGCACTACAGCTGTTTTCATCATGTTCTCGTACTGCACAAAGCATAAAAGAGGCAAATCCATCTTATTTTATAGTATGAACGCTTTCCAAAAACGGTCAGGGTTATTTGACCTGAACAGCCTGAACAACCTTTTCTGCTGGCTACTTTCTGTGGAGAATTTGCTGTTACATTTAGGGACACCCAACATGAGAGAAGATAGCATATTTAAAGTCGTTACAGTGGTTGTTACTCCTCTTCCCCTCAGATCCCACTAAGGCATTTGCACTCGGGGTGCCTATTCTCTCTATGGGAGCCAAGCCCCCCGGGACAGGTGCTCTTCTTTTCTGCCTCCCTCTTTGGAAAGCTTCAGCACTACTGGTTTCACCTCCCTGCACCTGGTCATTTTTTGGGGGGGAACTGTGAAGTGTATGATCAGATTATAATTTTATGAATTTTAAAATTTATTTCTGACAGGGATCTGAGATTCTGAATTTTGCTTCTTTTTCCAAAATGTTTGCTGGAGTTATTTTTTTCTTGCCGATATTGTAAAGGCCTTTTGTCTGCAATTATTTTTATTTTCATAACTAAATTGCTAAGGTAATGGAAGCATACCTCTGAAAGTAGTTTATACATCTAAAGTTACCTGAAGTAATTCCAGTACTTAAAAATTATTTATGATTTTAATGCTGCATAACAGTTTGTGTTGATTTTGCTGCCATTTGCAGTGAGAATACTGAATTTGATCCCCTTCGAGACATACGAGTTCACTTTCTTCTATCTCCTTCTATTCAGGTTCTTTATCAATATATCATCTTGCATATCTTGGAAATAGGTATTTTTATAGTCACAGTCATAAATTCCTACCTGGCTATTTCTCCTGGGTACTGTTTACCTGTAGCCCTCTAGGGGACTTTTTGTATCCTGTATGGATATGCTTTGCTTCTACTATTTTCTATATGGCAGCTCATTTTTTCTTTTTACTGGGTATTTCTCTGTCTAGGAGGAGGCTATTTAAATAGTCATGTATTCAATCAGTGTGCTAAAAAAGGGGTATTGATTCTTGCTGGTCTCTAGGTATTTTTTTTGTATGAGGGAGTTCATGCTGATAATGTAATCAATTAATATTCTCTCTTTCAGGTTTAACAGATGAAAAAGTGAAGGCGTATCTTTCTCTTCACCCCCAGGTACTGGATGAGTTTGTGTCAGAAAGTGTAAGTGCAGAAACTGTGGAAAGATGGCTAAAAAGGAAAAATAACAGACAAGAAGGTAAGTCCTTTTTATTTGTGATTTATAGTTAGCTTTGAACAATTAGTAAAACTTGACTGTTATAATTTTTATGTTTTGCTTCCACAATGTTTTTAAAGGCAAAAAGCTCCCTGTTTTTTTTAGTATTTTCAGACTTTTGGTACTCCTATTTTGAATTATTTTGGTATTCATTTTGGAAGTTTAGTTTACCCATTTAAGGTTGAAAATACTGTTCTGTCAGCCTGCAATGTCTGTTTTGAGAAAATAACTTGGGCTTCTTGGATCTACAATTGATAAATTTTGAATTAAAATTATGCAGGATGTGCAGGATGTAAGCCTCAGTAAATTACTGGATATGCCATCTCAACATGTATTAAGTCAATTTTAGATAGGAATATTGACACAGAGATTATAAACCAGTGTGTTGAATTCTAGAGGTGTTTCTGTTGGGTTGCTCTAGGTAAAATACCTCACAAAACAGACCCAGAAGACATTTTTATGAGTCAGCTTGCGTTGACAATGTCCGTAAATTTTGTAATGACCTTAAATTTTGTGAGATTGTGAGCAAACATAAAATTCATGCAATTCTAACAATGATTTGGAATGTACCAGGTAAAATGCAAAAGAGGCAATTAAAAAGGTGAGAGAAGAAACACTGATTTTGCTTTGCATGTGAATTGCTTTGTGTCTGACTTCTAAGGTGCTTGAGGTTTACGTTCTGATGATAATTCTCATTTTAAATAGAGGAGCTAAGATGATTGTGGGCAAAGGACAGAATCCTATTGAGCCAGATTTTTGGTGGTGATGACTGTATCTGATACTAAGGTGGCAGTAAATTGTTGTTGATTTAAAGGGATTACCTAGTGGAAGAAGTATATAGCAATAGACTGTCAGTTTACTATATCTTTGTAGTTTACAAACTGCAGCACTTCACGATGCTTATCGTTATAATCCACAAAAGCAATCGGAAAATCAGTGTTACGAATCAAGGAAATAAGTTGTGACAATGCTTTTCGTAAACAGAAGATCAATAAAAAAAATATTTTAGCGTTACCATAAAATAATACTATTTGTTTTTAAGAACTATGTTCATTTAAAAATGATGATTTTCTCTAAGGCGCTTGAAATCATCATAAGAAATCATTGTGTGTTTGAAACACAGTTTATGGTCTGGGTCAAGGATCTTGATGCTAAAACCAAATGAATGCTTTGGATTATCTTCAGCTTCAAGATTCTTATATTGCTAAGTGGAATTTATTAGTTCCTTAGTTGCTCAAAGTTTCCAATTTTTGGTGGGGGGGGAGAGGGGAGGAAGGTGTGAACTGAAGATACGCTTTTTTGGAAATCCTAGTGAAACTTTTTGAACCAACTGCAAAAGCAAAGTAACTGCTGACCATTGTCTTAGCAAACATGAATGGCTGCAACAGTGTGATTTGTCTGTTTTTTTCTTAGACTTTGAAACTTATATATTATGGCTAATTCTCCCCAAATTTGTATTAAAAGTGTCAAGAAGTTATGCTATCATTATCATTCAGCTTCATATCTGTTATCATCAAGTGAGTCTTTCACCCTTTCTACTACTTCCCTTTTGCTGTCAGTGATCTTTAAGGTGGCCATATTTATTGCACTACAGGCAGTTATGTCGATTTGGCTTCCTTAGTGTTGAATTTTGAATGAAAATAAGCAGAACCAGATTTAAAAATGCAATTGCCAAGTCAAAAAAAAATAATTTGAATGCATTTTTTTTATAGAATGAAACAGATACTGGTGAGTCTTCTCTGTGATTTTCTTCTAGAAAGACAGTCTATAGCCGTGTAAAATCTCTCTGATAACAAAACATCCTAATTTGTCAGAATGCAACATTTTTAGGAAAGAAATTTGCTAGATGATTTACTCAGTTTGTGTTATCTATGTACAAATTCTATCACCTGAGTAATGGTGGCATTGAGAAATGAGAAGGAGAGGATGGAACTGAGTCTTTTGGTATCAGCATGGATCTGTGGCGACTTAAAGTGACTAAGTAGCCTGAGTAACTTTACATTAGTAGGGGTATAATTTTCCCTCTATCCTCTTGCTTTAATGTAGTCCACTTTATGAGTGCTCACATCATGTAATGTGATACAGACAAAAAAGTAAGCTTTTTTTTTTATTAGAAAGTTGCCAGGCAGGCAAAATGCTCTTTTGAGGTCTCTGGCTTAGTGTCTGTACTCTTACACGTTGGTGACGCAGAACAGTCATTAACCTATATGCAGAAATTGTGTCCTGCCTGATTTACAGACATCCAGCTGTGTGTACTCTTCAGCCAGAAGCCAATGGGCCTGCAGCCAGGATAGTTTATCTGAATTTCATTAGCATGAGCTTGAACTGAAATGTCCGATTTGGACTTAAGTGAACCAAAATTTATCTGTGACTGAGATTCACTAAATTAGTTACTTCAGTTGGATCTTTTTTTAACCTAAAGTATTAAAAAGGAAGGAAATCAGAGAATACCATGCTGTTTAAGGTGTAGCTGTTTCCCAAAATATATAATGAGTTGTGTCCTCAATGTGTACAATAAATCTTGTATCTATCACAGTAAATGTTAGATTGAAAGTTGCTCATGACAGTTTGGTAGTGATGGTGATCTACCTGGGATTATAAGATACATTTTTTTTTTTACCCTCTTTTTTTTTT
>VXAY01004360.1:1711655-1769544 GCA_013399855.1 Oxyruncus cristatus
TTTTTTTTTTTTTTTTTTTTTCTCTTTCCTGATGTATTGGAGAAAAACTGCAAAGGTAGCATTGGGAAGGAATGTTGCCTATGCTGATATTTGGGTATTCACTGCAACTTTTTGAACTCTGACTATTTTCTACCAATAAAATACATGCTCAAAACATACCCAGGCCTTGTATTGTTACACACAGCAATTCCAAATGACTCTATTTGTAATAAGAAAACACTTGAGTTTTAATTTTTTTCTATCCAGATAATGGCTGAGTTAATCTGCCAGAAGATCTTTTCTTTTCCAGATGCCTAGATATAATACTCATAGAACTCACAAGACTTCTTCCATTGTTCTTTTCCTTATCATTCCAGCAAAAATAGCAGATGATTGTAGCAAGAGCCATAATATTTTGGAAGCTTTAGGCTCTGCTGCAGGATAGATCCTCATCTCCCAACAAATTTCTCAGAAAAATATTTATAAATTCCAACCTTAATTATATTATTTGAAGCTTCACTGTCACAACACTATGAGACTAAGCACGCTGATTATAAGCCAGATGTGCATCTTTTGCACTGTTTATACTGCATTTCATAGCTGTCTTTCCTAATCTTTTTTAAGACCTTTTTTTATAAGAAGAAAAAAGAAACTGTTCTGACACAGAATTTCCACATGGAAAGCTTCCTATCACATAGCATAGTTACTGCTTCCCATGGTCCTCATGTTCATCAAAGTGCATGGTCATGTGCTTAATTAATGCTGAATCTGGACACATTAACAGCTTTATACATTATTTTCTTCCAGGAACACTTGCCCAAAACATGGAAAGCTATGTATAGTGGGAACTTAAAGTGCTTTGCTGCCATAAAAATGCTGTTGTTAGGTAGTTCATAAATACAATTAAAAAAAATAATTAAATGGAAAATAGTATGTTCATTACAGGATACAACACTGATTATGCTCAGAAGTTACTACCAATTAAGTGCAGTGTACTTACTGCATTTCCAGGAACCTGAAATTTCATAATTGATCTGGAAAAAAAAAAAAAAAAAAAAAAAAAAAAAAAAGTCAAGAAATTAGAAATTGCTTGCTTAATATGACATTAGTATGATATTGCTGTAATTTTTATTTGGGTTGTATAAGTCCTCAAGGAGATATCATAAGATTTTTCCTAGCATCCTGCTACTAATATTATCCTTTATGGACTTCATAATGTAATACTGTGCTGTAACCTGCTGTACATTCAAGAGAATTTATTATGTAATATGAAAATAAATATTTAACATTTTCTAATATTTCCTTACATGAGTTGTTTAAAAAGAAACATAAAATGTCTTTTAAGTAATTTTACATGTATTCTTTTTTCTGGACTGTTTTTTCCTGCTATGCTTTCCTGTATCCAGATTTTCCAGTTAGTGTTAAATAAGTGCTGTTTGATAGCTACGCTGTTGATATGATGCAGATGATTAAATGAGTATATTTGGTTGTTTCAGTTAAGGACATTTGTGAACATTCACAGTACATTTTCTTTTTTATTTATCATCCCACAATAAATTCACTGACACTTTTATGCAATTGCTGTAAGCAGTCTTCCTGACTGCTTTATAAAGTGTAGTTTTTCATTAGTCATTTAAATTCGTGATTTTCTCATGGTGTATCTCATTCTTGTGGTGTTTCTTCTGAAGCAACTTTGTCAATTCAGAATTCAGATTAAGTCCTGATTTTGTTCTCTATTTAGCTCAGCAAATTCATTTTTCTCCTTTTTCCCCTTCCTTTCTATGTGCCCTAGAAGCGGGCAAAGATAACAGTCAGATTTGGTACATTTGGCAGAGGACTGGAATCAGTTATCTCTGACTATGCTCCGTCCAGTCATTTGAAAACTCTCTGTAAATTCCCTAGAGTAGCTTTCAGTGAGCTAATAGAGTACAGAAAGGATAGAGCTCTGTGCAGGTTTCTTTTTCTTACTTTATTGTATGTGCTGAGTTAAAGGTTTTGGTGACTGAGATAGTTTATTTAAGACTGATCCATTCTGTGGTCTTTACACATAGAAGCCTTTTTTTTAGTCCATTATTCTTAACTGGAGAAGGAACTGGAGGAATAGGATCTGTGGCAAGAGATTTTGTTGTACCCAGACTTTGAGACTATATATAAAGAGAGAATTTGTTTACTAGTCCCTTCAGGCTAATACTAAAAGAAAAATTGCACTAGGCTGCATCACTGACATATAAAAATGAAAAAAAAAAAAGTTCTGCACAGAAAATGGTTTATTTTCTGGTGCTACAGTTCCAGGTTTTAACGTATCAGCATACTGGGCTTTAAAATTGGCTACAGTTCTGTGAGAGGCAAAATAGTGAGTTTTGGAGAGGTATTGATATGTGGCTCTGTTTAAGGAGCAAATCTGTACTTAAATATTTATAGTTAAACAATACTGAATTACAAAGTTCTACATTAGATCATATTTATTGCATGTTTACTCTTTTAATTATGTTACTCATTCTGGCTTTTAAGAGATGGTGTGTAGAGGACCATTATTCACACTTTGCCTAAGGTTGCTAAATATATGAAAGGATGAATAACATGCATCTCCATAAGCAGGGATAGAGTATATGAGAAGATATGTGAATACAGGACATGTGCATGTATGTATGTATGCTAAATATATGTCAGTATATATATGCTAAATATGTCATCTTCCTGCCACAATTAAAAAAAAAAAAAAAAAAGGCCCCTATGCTTGGTTTGTTAGTTTTTGAGTACTGTGCATTTCCACACTGACTAAGCAGAGATACCTGTTTGCTAGTTCAGGGCAGGAGTTGTAGCACTGTAGATGAGGGATATTCAGAATCTGGAGACTATCACTCCACAGCTTGCTGCGATTCTGACGTATCCCCAACCTAGGCAAGAAGAACTGATTTGGCAGCATGTTAATGACCTCCTTGATTTATAATTAGGCTGTCTTAATATTTCACTGACACTGCAGACATGCTGTTTCATTCTGATGCATTCCTGCTGTGCTTATGTTTGTGACATCCAAGCAGGCAACAAATACATGCCAAAAAGCAAGAGTGATTGTGGGAATTATTTGGGCAGTGCGTGACTTTGCACCATTGACACCAAAGTAGCAGCTCTTAATGCTTCTTATTAGCAAACCCCACTATTTACATACTTTTATACCTTTCTAGGATTTTTTTTCACTCAAAATAAGATAGAAAGGATGAATCCTCCAATTCTATACTCTCCAGTAGAAGTGAAATAGTTGCTTGCCCTGTTCTTACTCTTCCCTCAGTGTCACTAATGGCCAGTTAGAGACAAGATGTTGGTCTAGGTGGCCTTGCGGGTGTGAACCAAGGTAACTGGTGTGATACTGACAGGTGCTACTCTTCTGGAATAATATCTACACTGATAAAATTTGCCTCTATTGTTCATGATTTTCTCAGAAAAGTTGCAATAGTATCTGGGAACTAGGTAGAGCCTGTTTCTCTGGGTATTTGGTATAGTCCTCACTTACACAGAGATAAAACCAATTCAGAGACTTTTGTATGGAATAGTTTACAGGTTCCCATTTCTCACGTCTAGAAAGTCTATGTTGGTGTATCAGTATTTCAGAGGCACACAGATGAAGTGAAGGCACTTCCCAGTGCTGTGGTGGAGCTCTACACGCTCCAGATAATGAAAATGGTATACATTTATCACAGATACAGAAAAATTTTGGAGCAGATTTCTGGGGAGACTGTTGTATTGTATCCTTGCTTTTAAAAATTGTTTTATTGCTGCATCATTTCCTGAAATGGTATAATTGTTGGAGGTGAAATGGTTACTTTCCTGTGTGACCAGTTCAGTGGGTTTTTTAATTGTTATCTCTGAGTTAATCAGAAGAGAGCGAGCCAGGTGGATTCATTTTGGCTGTGAAAATACTGAGAAGGAGTTAGTGAAAAAGTTTCTCCTTATTGTGCTATCAGTCTGTTCCTTTGGGCAGAAAAAAAAAAAAAAAAAGCTAATGGGATGGATCTATAGGTCAGATAGATCAGGAATTATTTAATATACTGATAGAGAGAAATACTGAGCAGTGGTCTCTCGGTAGATAATACTGAAGTCTTGAGTGGTAATGTTGTTTTCTGTTCAGTGTGTGTCTTGATGTTGAGGCAGTTACTGATTTTATTCTTTGTTATTTGAATGGCTAGCACTAGCAAACTCCAAACAAGTGTCAAAATGAGCTTGGTACATTGTTTTCTTCTAATTTGCTGAAGTATGTGAGAGTTTATTGTCTGTTTTTTTTGTTTTGTTTTTTTTTTTTTTCCGAGTGGATCAGGTGAAAGAGGTGATTTTTCTATTTTCCTGGAGCTCTCCTGCATATTTAGAATTTTTTAGATGATCAGAGATTTGCAGAGGGTAATCCTTTAATGATGAGATGTTTGGCCTTAGGAAGTAGACGTCACGGCTTGGTCTGAGTTCCCTCTCGAACTAATTGTGTTAATCACATTATATCTAGACCAATTATTCTCAACATGTACTTAAACTAATGTTTGCTGTGTCTTTGTTAGGCTTGAATTAGGAGTGTTTATGTTTTTTTCTGTCTACTCAAAAATACTGCTGCTTATTTATAAGCCTTGCTTCACAGAATCATTTTCTTTGAGGTACTTCTAGGTATATTAGAAAATATACAGACTTTGATTTTTGTCATTTCTCAATCTTTCTAGTAATTTAGGATATGGACCTTTTAGTATCTTGCTGAGAACAGGTTTCCCAGTTTTCTCACTGTTTCCCTTCAGTTTGCATTTTGAACCTTTCCAGATTATCAATATCTTCTATAAAGTATGGGCTGTATAGAAGTGATAATGTTGCAATAATAGGTTCATTAGTGTTGTTTGCAATACAAAACCATTTTACTCCTGTGCAAGACAGTACTCCTTAATGTTGTCTGGCCCTGATGCTCTTTGCTTTCAGATTGTTTCTCTCCTGTACATGTATCTTTGTTTTTAGAGTAAAAACCAAGCAAACAAGAGAAAAAAAAAATCTCACTAATTGGTGGAGGAGCTCCATTCCGATGACATATGTGAAGACTGTATACCCACGTAGCTAACACTTTTTAATAATAATTATTTATGTCAATGTCAGCTAACCTGTTTTACCTGCATTGAAATGGAGTAGGAAAATTCCCATAGCCTGTAAGCTGAGAAAGCAATAAATAACAAGGGAATAGTCATTAACTTTTATGGGACAGTAGCTTTTCAATCCAAGTATAGAAGTATTAACTTGAGAAATGTTGGCTAGACAAGGCCTGTAATCAAACAATGACCAATAAGGATAAAATGACAAAAAGTAAAATAACTATCGGTGTCAGCATTGTTCATTCTGTCCATTAAATAAGTCTTGCATCTTTGAGGAAAAGAGGGTATGTGGTCATGCAGTGTAATACTCTGTTACAGTAAATGTGGACAAAGAAAGGATAAATGCCATATTTATTCACGGATATTCTGTGTGGGAGTAGTGAAAACTCAATTCAGTAAAGTTCTTGATATCTTATCCATATGTAATATAGCTGCAAAAATCCTGCCATCTCTTTTGTCCAACAGAAAGTACAGGAAGCCCTGAGGATGAGTGAAAATTCATCTTTTACTGTGGAGATGGCTAGTTGGGTATAAATTATAATTTTGTAAATGGATGATTTTATGTTTCTGGGGGTAGAAACAATTAATATTTGTCTTAACCTCATATTGGCTATTAGTGAAGATTTTCAGCAGAAATTTTATTTCTGAAACTGCTCTGTTGTCCTAAAACTTTGAAATCAGATTGTAAACACAGAACAGTAAAGTACAGGCATAGTATGGGCTTAACAAAGACTAAACATTTTTAGTGTGTTATCCTGTAATGATTTAGCTAATAGTGGTGGTAATTCAGTTACTTTACCCTCTAAAGTAGCTATGATTAGATAGAATTTTAGACTGGTTGTCCTGTGTTTGTCTATCAGATCAGATTTTGTGCAGCTGATTCAAAGAGTGTACTTTTCACAGTGAGTCATAGATACTCCCTTTATTTGTCCTAGTGGTCACCGGTAGATCAAGTGCTTTGAAGATGTACTTTCTCCAAAAATTACTTCTTCATACTGTGCATGGTGAAATAAATCCTGTCAGTTAACTTCCAACTGAACTATACTAAACTTTTTTGTTTGGTTGGTTGGTTTTTTGTTTTTTTGCATGTTCTATGAATGCATGTTAAGTTACATTGCCACTTCATTCAGCAGGAAGAAGGCCTAAGCATGACTTCATTCTCATTGCTTTACTTCTATACATTCTCTGATTTATTGCTTCAGGTGATGACACCTGTTTAAATATGTTATAGGGGGGATACATGTATTGCACCTAAATGAATGCTGTTACCTCTACCTAGCTGCCATAGGCTTTTGCTGATGGAAGATTCATGTCACAAATATTATTCAAGTGTGTAGCAGATGTTATTAAACCATGTAGGTGGAAATTATTTAGTTCAAAGTGTCTATTCAAGTTTCAAACAATAAAAAAAGCAACAACAAAACCCCCCTGAAAAATTTTGAGATGAACCTTTTTTGATGGTCATCAAAGATACACGTTTGGAGAAAAAGCCCTCCTATAGACTACTAAATTGCTAAGAACTGGGAAGTAAACCATGGGAATTCCTAGATAATTTTCACTACAGAGGACTTTAGTAGTCTGAGACAGATTTTTATTTTCGTAAGCTCTCCAGAAAAATGGATGCGTACTAGAATGACAAAATTTCATATGCACTGAAAATTAAAACCAGATGTATAGAGACTCAAAAGAATCTCATAAAGTGTCAGATAAAAATAATTTTTGATAGATCTTTACCTCTGAGGCCTAGTTGCATGGCATGTCCCATCTTCAAGGCTAAACTGCTTTTCCCTCCCTCCCTAATATGATGTTGCATCCAAATTACCACCTGGAATAGTCCTGGGCATCTGATCCCAAATATTGTTTTGGGAAAGTGCAAATTGGCAAGATCCAAGCCATAGTGAGGTTGAAAACAGTTAATCAGGTACTGGTGATGTTCAAGCCCAGTCTACAGCCCTAATTCCTACGTTAATTTATACCTAGCCTGAATTAGTTAATGCAGCTCGGGGAGAGATGCTAGGAATATAATGGAAAAATCAGCCATTAGAGCTTGGGAACAGATAGAGAGCTCAGCCAATTACAAGCAAACAGGAAATATAATTAAGTCCTTGTTGAAATTTGCGATTAATTTGAAGTTTAGGTGCTCTATACAGAGCATCTCCTCTGGATACACAGAAGAGCAAAGATGACCAGATGTGTAGACGTCTCTAATCTGTATTTCTGCAAGTTCGAAAAACAAACAGGAGAGAAAGTATCTTTTTAACATTGAGATCGTTTTGTGGATACAGTATGAGACAAGCTATCAGTTCCCTCATCACAGCCCAGGGGGGCAATGAACTGCTTGACTAGCAGCATGTGAGGGTTGGAGGAATCACTTATTTGGACTTTATCAATGGCAAATATACTTGGATAAAAGGACATTGAATTTAATTATGTTTAATTAGTTTAATCATTTAGACAATTTGAGCAAAAATGTGTGACTATCAATTATGGAACAGGAGGAGATTGTATATTGTAATTTTCTCTGGGTCTGAATGAAATGGACCTCTTTTCTTCATGGAGAACACTTAAAGCTCAGGTGTAAGGAGGTTTGGTGGGAAATTTTAATGAGTTATAAAACCAGTACCTGTTGGTGTTGAGCCAATGACAAGTATAAATTTTATTTGAAGGACTTCTTTTCTTTAAGCATCAGGACTGAAAAGCAAAAAATAATTAGTTAAATAATAATATTTTCTCGACAGTATTGTTCCGTTTCCATTCTTTATCAATTTCATGAAGACATTTACATCTACTGAACTAAGTAAATGGCATTTGAGGATGCTTATTCACCATTTGTAACATCTTGTGCTCTTATGTAACGGATTTGTTGTAGTGGTGGAGGGAGGTTACCAAGGTCTGAATTTCTTGCACTGGCTAGTGCATCTGCATCAATTCTGCCACAAAAAGACCCCCAATTCTGATAGCATTGTTAACTTTTTATAAGGCCAATCTTGCTTCTTATCTTTACACTATTATGAATTTTATGATGCTGCTACTGAACAGAGAGGGATTTTTCATTCTGTAAAAGACCTGAACTGTACCAATTTTATAATTTTGACTGTCATGATGAAGACAGTTGAAAGATTTACCTTTTCTATAACAGAAGAACTGAAGGACACCCTGCAAAATGAATTGACTACAGATTTGAAACAACAGGATGTTCTTTTTCACACAACCCATGCCTAAATTATGAACCTATTAGCATAATATATTTGAGATGTTAAAAATGTAAATGGGTTCAAAAAGTGATTAGACACGTTCCAAAGAAGAAATACTTCATCAAGAGCTGTTACATACTATGATCCTGTTTCAGCCTCCAGCTGAGAAAATTCATAAGCATCTGATTGCTCTGAGGACATACTGGAGTAAGTATATTCTGTACATCTGTAGTCTGTGTTCTCTCTCCTTTTCATATAGTGTAATTTCTTCAAACTCTTTTCCTGTTTTCTTTCTAAATGAACTGTTACTAGCCATTGTCATAGACTATGAACTCAAGTGGATGGACTTTTTAGTTTAGCAGAATAGGGTCGTTTTTCTCTGTCATTATGCTTCTACTGCCTCTCTGGGATTTATATACCACCCATTGTTAGAATTGTGAGTCAAATTGCCTTAATAACACATTTGAATATTCTGGAAAAGGAACTCTGCTTTTATAGTACAACACATTGTTCATTGATCTTCTTAGTTAAGCTGCAGGAGATCTCTTCAGTTATGCCAATAAGGAATCTTTCAAAATCTTTGGAGACAGCACCTTATTCAGAGTTACGTTGCTTGGTTTCAGAACTGAGCTAAATTATTTAATTCTTTCTTCCAACCTGCGGTATGCAGATACCCATAAGTGGTGATCTTCTTTGACTTGAAGAAAAAGGTTTTTCTAGTTGAAATTGCTGAGTAATAGTGATTAGTAGCATAACTTTCTCATGTTTCTTTTTTAAATGCTATAATACTTTGTGTGTTTAATTGGTTGTTCAGGTAACAAAAGGGAGCTCTTTTACAGAGTGCTTGGTCCTCATCCTAAAGTGGTGGTTTCATTTCGTCATTAAGTATGGAGAGTGAAAGGTAAAGAGAAAAGAGATGGTTGTGTTGATGAGCAACAAGGATTTGAAAATTAATAAGACACAATTCAATAATAGGTGTGTGGGGAGGAGTGTTGGTGAAATTTTGAAGGATTTATAGCAGTCATAGGGTGTAACTGACATTTGGTTTCGGTGACTGCGGTGGGGAAGTGACAACAGACTGGTTACAATTATACTGATTCAATCCAAGTGGGTTCATTGTGAATGCTGGAAATACCTTCATGAATTGCATCAGGTATTTGTATAGCAGTAAAGAGATGTTTATTCTGGGGGACTTGCTGGGCAGTGATTTTGGATTTACAGTGAACATTTGTGGAGGTTTATCAAAACAACTTTTTAAGTTACTAACTACAGTGACCCTTCTTTTTGAATTAGAGTTGTCATGACCCACACAGTGAATGCCTCTGTAGGACAGGAGGTTACTTCACCATTCATCATTCAATTACCAGAATGTGCTTTTTTTTTGCATTGTATAACCTAGGAAACTCTGTCATTGTGACACCTGCTGGTTTACCATCATGTATATATTTCATGGTCTATGTGCTTGAGGAATAATCTGAATTCTCCCTATTATCTTTACCTTTCTTGAACTATCTTTTAGTTTTAAAGACAATAGTTTGTTTTTGAGACATGTGCTATTACCAGGTTGTCTTTTCCAACTGTTCTCTGGCCGAAACTATTTTTATAGAAAATAACTACTGTTCTCCCCTCTGCTGGTATGATTGTGTCCCACAAAAAAATTTTACTTCTGAGTAGTGATGGGGGACAATAAATCCCTGATATATTTCAATGTTTTGGCTACCTAATGTAGCAGCCAACGATGTACACCTAGTACAGTGAATGTATGTATACGTTCTAGTACAGAGAAAATGGCACCATATAATATATGAAAAGGGTATTACAAATATTTTCTCAAGTTACATTTTGTTGTTTCTTTTTTATCAAAATCTCTTTGTTGCCCTGATTATTAACAGTTATCAAATTTTGAATCAATGCGGTTTGAACAGGTGAGGAAACAATTAAGACTCTTCAAAATTCCCAACAGGTGTCACAGAACAGTATTGTAGCGTCACTAAAATACAGAAAATCTCAGAACTAAGTTATCTTTCATGGTCCAGTCCAGCATCTTTTAGCGACTGTTTTCAGAGCTAAACACTGATGAATGGACCACTGACCTATGATGGCAGTTTTGCACTTCACAAATAGGTCTTTAGGATTTGAGAATGGATAGACTCAAATTTTGGAATACATACTACAATTGTATGTCTCCTCACAGGCAGATTTATTTAAGCATTGCCAAGTTTGGCCCTTGATATAGGGTCATAAATGAGATGCTTTTAAACATACTTGGAAGAAACTAGCTAAACCTATGCTTTTTTTCAGGACGGTGTAGGTTATTTGAATCTTTTCTTTGCAGTGTGATGGTGGCAATGATGATTCTGTTCACATCTAAGATTTAAATCAAATTTAAATTAAATCTAAGATGTGACACAGCTTAAAATAAAGACTGATTTCAAATAATACAATATTTTCTCTGGAAGTTTTCTCAACTGCAGGATTTACTAGTTGAGTTTTTGAAGTGCACCCTCTTCTACAGACTGTTAAGAAATTATTGGCTTTTTATGAGCAATTACCTCTATGTAGATCTTCTCTTCAGGTGTAGAAATCAACACCTGCTTAGGTCAGCATTATCTAGTTTGTATTTGTACCTTGTTTGCCTTTTGATAAATAGGCAAAATAAAGCCTGGTGGTATTTAATTTTATTTAACTCCCTAGGCTTGTCATTTTTAGGTATATATTAATATATTACTTAATTCTAAGATGATTGGGAGATGCACAGTTTTAGTGGGTTTTCATTCCAAGGTCTTCCATTTCTTTTTATACGTCACAGGGGTGGAATGATTTCCCTTCGTCTCAAGGTTCTCCCTCTCGTGGTATGTCCAAATCCCTCAGACGTGGTTGTCTGTCTGTCAGTACTCTTTCTGAAGATGTATTTTCTTAAACATGCAGAAACAGAAGGCTCTTTTGTACAGTAGTTAGGTGAAATTTGTCTCAGAGCCAGGCAGTCAGGGACTTTCTGACTTCATTTAATAAAACTTTGGTGAGTTCTGACTCCACTTTTACCCCTTAGAAAAAAGTCTTTAATAAGGGCTGCTGTTATTACAATTTACATATCCTTGAGGCTTCATCTGTACTTCTTAAAAGTTTAAAGAAAACCTTTGCTGTGGTGACAAGGACACACATTTTCATAAGGAGAATCAAGTAAAAGAAGGGCAGGCATTTCTTCATTCTTACCAGGGCCTCTTCTGTAATAGTTACATCAGATATCACCTTGGGTTTTGCAAATGTTTTTAAAACATGTCCAGGATCCAAACCTGGAGGAGGATTCAGTGGAAATTGGCTTAGTAACTCTTTTGTTTCCTTGAGGAAACAGATTAGGAATCTAGAGAAGCGTATTTCAGTCCTGACCTTTCAGTAATCCTGTTATCATTTGAGTCTGACTTCTGTTTTGAAAATACCTCAGATTGGTTTCAAGAGAGCTTGTATTTAACTAAATGTATTTCATTTGACACCTTTAATCTTTGTGCATTTTCCTTTTAGTGGTTGCACAAAGTGGATGATGAGTTCCAAATACTGGTATCCATATAGATGGGAAAAAAATCACATAGCTCCAGTTTATTTTATTAATTCTAATAGAAAAGTCTGGTTAATGCAAAAGCAGGATTTATTTTTTCATAGAAAAATACCTTGAATTCCTTATGACCAGTTGAAATGTTGCAGGAAAATACATGCTGAACAATGGAGTTTTCTTTGAGTTGATGGCACAAAGCTCTTGTTTTGCTCCTAGAACCCACCTAAAGATGAAGTCCCAGTGACTTTGGCAGAAAAGATATTGTATGCAAAGAATAGTTATATATAAAAAATTATCAGTACCTGGGTATTTACTCCTGTCTTTCACATGGAACTCATATCCGAAGAATCCTCCTAGATAGTTTATAGATCCTCACCTTATTGAGTCCTTGAACAAATTCAGAATCTTACAAATTTTTCACTACTGGGATTAGTGGGAAAATTACTGCTCTAAAGATTAGTTTTTCAAAGATATTGTGGCATAATACATGACAAACTGAGCTTCTCTGTCAGTAGAGAAGCTTAGAAGACAGCTTACCTGCTTATCCCACTCATGCTTTTTGTAAACATCCTTGGCTATGTTCCCAGTAAAGATAGCAATATGAAGTGGTTTTATCTAGTGGTTTCTTTCTTTCCCTTATGTACTGAAACTGGAGCCCTTTGGGGAAGCACAGGACAGATGAGAAAAGGACAAAAACAGGGGGAGTAGATACACTTGGGCTACGAAAAGGACAAGTGGATTGTATAATCTACTGCTGATGGCAGGCTGAGAGACTCACCCTATTCAACTAATTAGAACCCCATACATTCAAACACATATGTAGTATTTGTTCTTTTTCATTGTCTTGCTGATTTTCATTTCCATCAGATAGGATACTACAGAGGCTGGGCTTCTTTGGGCTTAAAGAAAACCTGTTTTCCAGAAGATAACAATTTGCAATTTAGGTAGTAAACCCTATTTATATTAATATTAGCTGACAACTTAAACTGACAACCTAGAGTTTCTAAAAGAATTCATGAAGTTATATGCTTGCTTTAAGTTTATAGGAAATCCATTTATATGTCTAATTAAAGAGCACTTGCTAAATGATGTATGGAACAAGAGATGAGTCTAGTGAATGATAGTGTTTCAAACCAGAACATTTAAAGCATTAAAGGATTTTTTGCTTGTTTTGATACTTACTAAATGATCAAACTCTAACCAACCTCCCAATATTTTGGCAAAATGAATGTGTATTTGGGGACAGAACCCAGGCTGTACCACACTGCTGACTGCCAAGCCTTTCTGCTGGAAAGCCAGACATTATTTTCTACTTACTGCTGCACAGTAGGATGCATCCACCCATTTACAGCATTGAACCATAGCTTTTTATTTTACTCTTGTCTTTTGTATTAGGTATTCATGAGAATAAATTTTCCCTACACATGTAGGTCGTATTTCTACCAAGACAAAACTGAACTGTAATAGACGCATTTCTTTCCGTGTCTTCGAAAAATTGTAGTCTGCAGCAGGGATTTTTCTTGGAACTGAACACATTTTTACCCTGTCATTGATATGTAGGCACGCCTTATCCAATTTCATTGCTGTACTACGGTAAGCAAGCAAACAAAAGTAAATTAGGGGGTAGATTTGCATTCCTTAAGTATATCTGGAGTTTTAATGGAAAAAGAAGGCATTAAAGGTAATAATACAGTGTAAATCAGTAACAATTGGAATCACAGGCATCTTTTAGAATGAAGTTACGGGATCTGTCATTGTGCTGTGAAAGCAAGTTTCTCTGAAGGTTTGTTTTCTTCTTGAGATTTGTCTCAGTAATTCAAAACCAGGAAACTAACAATAAATTTCAATCTTAATCCCCTCCCTCTTTAACTGTTCCTAAAATCTTCTCATCTAAGGATGCTAAATCTTTTAAATGTAGGCTGGACTAAAAGAGAAGGTATCCTCGGGGGTATGACTTAGCAGTGTTTGTCTTGACTGTTAAAAGTGTTTCAAGATTTGAAGAGAATAGTGTGAATTCTTACATAAACCTTTCAGTGCATGCTGTGCAGCTATCTAAAACATGTTAGATCTTATTCATTCCAGTACTGCACTAAGGAAAACTAATAAATAGAAATGAATGTTGATGTAGATCATCATATGTTTTGAATGGAAGAACCTGTTAAATCTAAACATCTCTGCAACTGCTAGGTTTCACTAAGAGAATGTGTCTGTGTCTCCAGCCTGAAGGAAGCCATAATTCCATTTTGTTTTATTAAATATTAAACTTACATATGAAGGAACTTGTTATGTTCAAAAAAATAATTAGCAATCATCTTAGCAAAGAGAATTTTCAATGCCTCCCTAGGAGTCTTCAGAATCTCAGGCTCTTTTAGTCGACACCAACTAGTCTTGAATAACCCAGTCACTAATAAACTGAGATGCCAATGGGTCCTGTGTGCAGTAGTTGCTCATCCAGAACCTTCCTGTTCCCAGGAAATAACTCTGTGGTCCAACTAAGCCTGCACTGCCTGCCCTCAGCTTCCATCCCTGGGTCTGTATATCCAGCCTTTCCCATGCATTGGTCATTTGCCTGTGTAATTGTAGATTATATCTGCAGTTCACTGAGTTGCTGCAGCTGTAGACTGCCCCAAGGCAGTGGGGAGAGTGCAGAGGTGTCAGTTTAGGTTTAAATTGGTTTCTGCTGGTGTGGATCTACACCTTGTTATCTCTTTCTATATAGGTTCATCTCTTCAGGAACAGTTTCAAAGATTCTGATCTGAGATTGTATAAATTGTAGCTAATTAAGTAATAGACACACATTGACAAAATGGTGGTAAAGGTTTGGGTAATAGAGTCATAGAAGGGTTTGGGTTGGAGTGGACCTTAAAGATCACCTGGTTCCAAACCCCTGCCATGGGCAGGGACACTTTCCATTAGATCAGGTTGCTCAGAGCTCTATCCAACATACCTTGAACACTTCCAGGAATGTGACATCTTCAGCTTCTCTGGGTAACCTGTTCCAGTACCTCACCATCTTCACAGTAAAGAATTTCTTCCTAATATCTAATCAAAATCTGCTCTCTTTCTGTTTGAAGCCATTCCCCCCTTGTCTCGTTATTACATGCTCTTGTAAATAGTCTCTCTCCATCTTTCTTGTAGGCTTCCTTTGGGCACTGGATGGCTTCTGTTTTACAGGCTGAAAAATCCTGATTCTCTTAACCTTTTCTCATACGAAACATGATCCATCCCTCTCATCAACCTGGTGGCTCTCCTCTGGACTCACTCCAACAGGTCGATGTCCTGTGCTAATGGATCCACCAAAAAAAAAAAGTGCTACACAGGTCTTTAAACTCTGGGAAAACATACATGCATTGAAATAGTACATCCCTCTTTGAATCAATTTCCATGTAGGTATCAAAGTGAGAGCTTTCCAAGAATGACTGTTAGGCTGGGTAAAATATACTCAGAGAGGACAAGGTGCTTAAAGGAGTTAAATGTTAACACAGATTGTACTAATAAAAGTTGCAGAGAGAAGTGGTGTACATTTGAATAAATCAGCACATATGGGAATTGATATATATTAGTTTGGAGTGAACACTGGAATTTCAGTGTGTTAGCTATCTCTTTTTATAGTAAATCCATTTTGGCACATTTTGAAGGTGACAGGAATTTGCATCTTATTCAAGTAAATTAGAATACAAAGAGACACCACTTTACCAAGTTTAGACATTGCTATGGCTGGAAGAAAGACAATAGAAAGAGGAGACAACCAATTACAAGTCAGTGATTCCAAAGTAAATTCAGTGTAGGCTCATAATTCAAGATGGTGAAGAGAGGAGCAAAGAAAGCATCTCAGGTATCAAATAAGCAAATCAGTCTGGCACAGCATTTAAAAGCACTGACATGTGTGCTAGATGCATTTGGCTGACCTTTTGTTTATTTTCTGAGAACATCACCTCAGAGAATAAGACTTACATTTCTGTGTGGATTATTTCTAGAGCAATTTCACTGTTACTTATTGTACATCACAGTATGAATTTTATACATTTAAAGAAAAGTAACTGTAACGGGCATTTTCCCTCTCAACTGTCTTAGACATTGTTGAACTTGAAGCCCTTTTTATAGAATTCAGGCTCAGAATGCGTGGAGTAACTTGGAAGAGACCCTGGAAAATAAATTACTGTTTTATAGAGGTTTTTATGCATTTCTTATGTTCTTTTGTTTCATTTAGCATTATTGTTTTTATATACTAACTCATAAATGTGATTTTATAACCCTTATTAGTACTTTTATGCTATTTTGAATCCAGCAGATTTATTTGCAATATTACTGGTTTTTTTTTGTATAGTTAGTGTTGTCTAATGAACTTATAAATACTTCATTCTACTAGAATTTTAATAATGCCATCTGTTCACTTGATGGAAGACGGCAAAGCGCATTGAAGCAACTACCTTTTTATTCCTGACAGCTGTATTTTTAAAGCTTAAGTTTCCAGGGTTGTTTCATTAACTGTGACAATGAACAATATTGCAAACAAAAGGAATATTTTTTTTTTTTGCAAATCTTATTTTGTGATTTTCGTGTATGATTTTCTTTATATGCGGTTTGGTTTTTTGATCTGTAATAAACAGTGTTATTTTTTTCTTTTTACTGGAACTTGTTTTCTACCATGGCAGAAAGTAAAGTAATCCTAGAGAGGTAAAGTACATCAATAGAGTACATCACCATTAGTAGCACCTGATGTCTTTGTCCAAGCTGCTTGCTCATCCTAGCATCTTTGTCCCTCTCTCCCTGTATGTCCTCCTTTTGAAACTCTGTTTTGAAGCTTTTTTCTTTGGCTCTTCTTTCCACTTTCAGTCTTGCTTTATTTAACTATGTTAACATTTGTCTTTTGAACCACCACCTTATTATGTAGTTATTAGGCTGTTCTCTTTGTCGTATTGTTTTGTAACACTCCTGCGATTAGTTGCCGAAACAAGTGGCCTGATGTCTAGAAATGGTCAGATGCCCTTGTAGCTCCTGAATGAATTAGTGCTGCATGTAAAAATCAGATGGCCTTATATGTATGCCTGACTAAATGTGAGACCCAAATGGATTAACTAACACAGCTCTAGTGTTCCTTAATTAGGTAGATGCAGAATATAAAGAAGTGTCTGAGGAGCAGTTGTGTCACAGAGTGGTTTTTCCAAATTTCTCTTCCAGGTAGTTATGTGACAGTTGCTTATGTAAGAAACTCGTGTTGGTGTTGACAGAACTCTGTGGCAGGCCTGATGAAAGAAGTTGGGAAGAATGACGCTACAACTGACAAATTATGAGATTCCTCCATCATGACTGTTTCAAAACTATTTTGAAGGCATGGTGAGAAAGGACTTAGATTATGAATTACCCTTTTTATACTTGCAGGAATAGATTTCTCGCTTGGTTGCCTGCTCTCAGTGTGTGATCATTAGTAGTTCTCTTAGATTGACAATTTGGGAGATAGACACAGCTCCTTATCCCAGCAGGTGGCAACTTCAGCCATGCTGAAGAGGTACAGTTGGCTCTGGTTCCCTTTATTCCACCAACAGAAGTGGTACTTCCACTTTCTCTAACTGCTGTGTTAGATATAGTTTATTAGCTTTCCAGCTGATTTCTTTATATATTTTCTGAGTTCTTATTAGTATTTCAATTAATTTACCATCTGCATAGGGTTTTGTTAGTTAAATTAAAAAAAAAAGAAAAGCACATGGAAGTAATTTTGTCTTGCGTGAACACATCCAGTTCTTCATTTACTCTAAGCATGTATATCTAAATGTGCAGTTTTCTTTTGGACATTTCTGCATTTTTTTTCTTTTCCCTTGATATCTGTCTGTCAGGTGGGCTGTTAGCGTAGAATACCTTCTGAAATTGCCAGTGTAATCTCTTCTCTGTATGACTGTGTCTGAGGCAGATTTGCATTGAAACCCCTAAAGATGGGATGATTTCTGTCACCAAGTCTTTCTCATGTTCCTAATTAAGGAGATATAATGATTCACCTCCTTGCTTATGGCAGAGTGTTTTAAGCAGCTAGAGTCTTATGATGGGACTGCTACCTGTGTCTGATAGTACAGCCAGTCCTCTGTTTGAAGCCTGTGATAGAGTTTCTGTACTGAAAGCTGGTATGCAGTAGATTCAATGGCGCAGTGAAGCATGAGGATGTGCTGGTAGGTATACTCAGAAATGCGAAAATCATCAGTCAGCTGAGGAATGGGTTCTGCCTTTCAATTTTTTTGGAATCTCTTGGGGAAACCCCTCTGTATAAAAGGACTGAGCAATCTTGGTGCTGATGTGCCGAGATATTTAATGACCATAATTCCTGATGCATGTGGACTGTTAGGGCCTGGCATGACTTTCTGATGGGTTCTGGTGCTGAAGTGTCTGATGTTGGCTGTCACAGTATTCTTCAAGGTTTACATAAGACCACTCAGAGGTATATAAACAGAGATTCATTGGGAACATTCTTGTTTTCAGCCAAGGACAACTGGTATTTGTCACACTTTTATCCTGTTTTTTCAGTAAGCTCACTGTTAAATGTTATAACCTTCATCAATTATTTCACGTACAGCTGAGCCTTAATATCATGTTATGGGATCACAAGTGGCTGAGTACCTACAACTTAGTGAATTACCATTCTCAGTTGAGCAGTGGTAAATCAACATGCCTACTCATTGTTGGGATATTTAACTTCCTTTCATGTCTAGGAATTGGGTACCAGACTAGTTTGGAGATTATTTTTTACATCATACTGCATGCATCCCTGCCTGAAAACTTTTCTAAGTCTGTCCTAGCATTTTTAATACTGCACCTGCTACTAGGGAGAGTTAAAATTTTGCACTTGTTGAGATGTCAGTATAAGAATACTGAACTCCACAACATCTTGGATTTTTTTGTTGTTGTTGTTGTACAACAGCCAAACAGATTTTTTTTTATTACTTTTTTCTTCTATAATTCCTGTGGATTATAATTACCTGTCATTATAAAATCTTTTTAGACTAAAACTGCCTAGTTCAGAAATTCAGAAGGTACTGTCATTATCTTTCATTGAAAACTGTCTATAATTTTGTAGTTACATATTCTGTTACTTTCTACTCACTGAAGTTATAATTTTGGTTTTTTTTGACAGTCTTCTCATTGCAAGTAAAATGTTTTACTCACAGTCCTGTTACTCATAAGTAGTAAATAGTTCAATCTTCTCTTAATTTCAGTATGTTCATCATGTTAGTGTAACATGTCATTTTTCAAAGACTTCAAAGTCCTGAATTATCTGCACATCATTATTCTGTAACATTCAACACAGTCACGGAGAGCTTGATTATGATTACTAAAAAATCAGCTGAAATATCCTAAAACCAAAAGGGCCTAATTTGTAAATTTTATTCTGTCACTTTTTCTTCTTCATCCTGATTAATTTGGACATTTTCTCAGTTTCTCAGTTTTCAGTCTCCAGAGTAATGTAAATAAAATACAACTCTAATACAAATGTACGCATATTGCAGTTACAATATGGTTTCTTCAGAGGGATTGAAATGATTCCCCTGACGTAAATATGTTTCACACTGGATCACTGCACCCTCCCATGTGGTAACCTATCATCTCAAGCTCTAATGATCCCTTACCCTTGTTGACGTTAGCAAACTTTTCCTCTGGGGCGTTTTCTTTTGTTTCTTTTGTCAGCTGCTCTAAAGAGAAGAAAACTGCTCAGTACTGATTTTTCTGCAGATTTTGAGGATTTTACTGCAAAGTGCAGTAACATGACATTTGTTTTCAATGTAGTCAGAGGTGCAGAAAGGAGAAAATCAGGTGGGCTGCAAAGCTTCTTGTCCTAATTTTGATTCTCCATAGCAGATAAACACTGAATTCTGAAATTTTTTAACAACTTCTAAAGAGTGTTGTAGCTTACAATTTTATTACATGGACATGTTTTTCTGTAAAAAAAAAACCAAACAAAACTTCCATGTTTCTGTACAAAAAGAAGTGAGAATATAGTAGTCAAAAAGATAGGGATAAGAACAAAATAGAAATAATTAAAGGCAAAAAGTTTATTAAAAACATTGGTATCTGATGCTCTATTTCTCCAGGGTAAGTGAAAGATTACATTTTTCTCAACATGTGTAAAATTATTATTTCCTGCTGTCACTGAGCTGTATGCAGTATTTCCTACCCCAGAAGCTGACAACCTGCTGAAAGTTCTTGACCTGTTTGGGCAAAAAAACCTTTGGAGCCTTGCTCTGTGCCAGGGGTGGGAACTCCATGTCACTGAGCTGTGTGATCCTAGAATGTGGGCTGTATGTAGATGTTGGGAAAGGAGAAGGAAGTGCCTTTCCTTTAAGTTCTTCAGGCAGTTTATCAGTTGTGAAGAGGTATTCCTGGACTAGGAATAATCAAGCCAAACCCAAGAGGCCCAGCAGGGTCCAAAAAGTATGCATGTCTTTAAAACATACAAATGTCTTGCAGTGGACAAGATCCAAGGGGCCTTCTCAGGTTACTGGAGCTTTGTAGGACCTGCTTCAAGTAGTGTTGTGTTCTAGTCATCTCCTTCAGCCCTGAATCACTGTACATAATGGAAATGCTGTGACATTTAATACATAAAAGCATTTCTGGTTTCCAATGCATGCTGTAGCAGTTCTATTGATTTTAATGGAGTTGCTTAAGGTCTGAGTAGTATTTGAGCCAAGAGAGATGTAATTTTTCTCTTCTCAGTGAAAACATCTGCTGAACACAATAAAACTTCAAATTTTGTACAGTATATTTGAAAAACATTCAAAAGTGAAGGAAGAGCTCCATTCAAAAGTGAGAGGACAGATAGTTCTCTACAGATAGTACTGAATCCTAGATACATCGATTGCAGTAAACTTTAAGGATACCTGGTACTTGGCAACCAGCAGGATTCTGGAACAGAAAACAAAAAAGTGAGAAAATCAAGTTTGATTTAAAAAGAATAATACTGAAATTGTGTTACTACTGGATGAGAGACTTCCTTCACCAAACATGTTTGCAAGACCTATAATCAATTTTAAAGAAAGCTTCCTATAACAGTTAGTGCAGCGAATGCCACAGAATTGCATATCAGGACAGAAAAGTGGTAGATGTAGGCAAAAAGGTATAGCTGTAAACTGGTCAGTATGAAAAAATGATAAATTGTTATACATGCTCTTCAGCCCATTGTCTTGTGGCTGCATTCTGGCAATAAACAATGGTAATTGCACCTCGTTGACTGATAAGATAGATAATATTTCTAATGCTCTCATCACTCAGCAGTGGTGTTGAATAGGATATGAAGTAATAGGTGAATTACCATATAAAACACAATTATAGTCTTTCTTGGTATTTAAGTACACAGAACAAAGAATAACCTAAGACCAGGGAGAAAGTATAATATTGTTTTTCCGAAAGAGTTTCTGTGGTAAAGTGAATTGGGCATTCAAATTTTTGCTTCCTTCGTAAATGCGTCAAAATATCATGTCTGAGATGTTAAAACTTGCTGTGCGTTAAAGTTGTCTTTGGGACTACTCTGGCTTAGCATCTTGCAACTGTCAGAAGTTCATTTTCCTTTGTTTTGTTTTTTAAAATGCGTGCGTAGAAATGCAAGCATGCAATGAGATTTTTTTTTAATGTGCAAAATAAAATCTGGACTCTTTTTTATATTAAATGAACAACTGCACAGTTTAACACCCCTTCACACACACCCTAACAAAGAGAACCCTAAACCAAACTAAACCTGGCCCCATTTATGCTGTTCCAAATGACAAACTTCTGTGAATTTTTTTTCTGTCTGTTCCCTTTCTTCTTTTCAGCTTCTTCCTATCTTGACTTGGTTGAGTATGGAAGCTTTCTCAGATGGATACTGTCTTTAATTAACATACTGATTATTATGAATATCTGTAGTGTACTATGCAGTTATTAAGTAGAATTGTGTAAGTAGTAAATTAGAATGATATAGATAGTAAAGCTAAGGTGTTAAAGTATGTTAAATTGTAATTTTGTTCTTAAACCACAACTCTTATCATGGAACTCCTCTCATTCTTCATTGCCTCCTCCTGATGCCTTCATCTCTGAAGAGAGCTTTTAAATAGTAATGTTTGCAGAGTTGTCAAGATACAGGTGTAACTTTATTCTTGTGGTCTGAGATAGTTACCTGGTTTTGAAAGTTTAGAACCATTTTTTGCACATTTAGTGGTTTGAACCATCTCACTGTGGGATGGAATTACATTATTGCTGGTGCAGTAGTTTTGGTAGGCAAATGTAGTGTATGGAGATCGCAGAATATGCCAAGTTGGAAAGGACCCACAAGGATCATCGAGTCCAGCTCCTGACCCTGCACAGAACCGTCCCCAGCAGTCACACCATATGTCTGAGAGTATTGTCCAAATGCTTCTTGAGAGAGGGGGGAAGTGTTTGAAATTTAGTCCTGTTCCCTACGGTTTCCTGTTTTTCCAGTTGTGGTATCAGTGTGTGTTTATGCTCAATTTACCAAGAAGTTAACATAATGGGGTTTATAGCAGGGTGTTCTACTAGATTACTGATGCATGCCTAGTGCTTCTGGAAGACACCTCTTGCTCAAGCTATGTGCTCCCTTGAGTTACCACCATCACTTTGCTGTTAGCCACCTATCTCTGTGTGCAGCAAACCACATTGAGAATCATTGTGTTAAAAGTACAGCTTGCAACAGGCTTGACTGAGCCATATAGCCAAGGTAATGTGCGTGTGTATAGTGATTTCTTTCCAAGTATTCATCACTTTGTTTTTGAAACTATTAAGAACAATGAGAGAATAATTAGAGGTCCAGAACTAAATCATGTATGTTTCTTCTACTAGTCTATGTTAGTAATGATATCATGTATCCCCAAAAATTAGCATGTGAATGGCAATATACTACCAAAAAAAGGATTGAGAGGGTGGTGCTTGTTCATATATCATGGTTGATTGTATTTGATGTCTAAAGAAAGTGAACTCCAGATGAAAAGGCTCTAGTGGCTGGAGCATTTGTATGGTCTCATTCACAAACACTTGCTTTCTCCCAGGGTGTTTATTTCCATCCCTGTAGATACTAATATGATACTTTCTCATATCTGGCTGTTTTCCCATGCAACATGCCATAATAAATGGGAACCTTTATATTCAAGGACATGAATTTTCTGTGAGATTTGTTTATACAGTAAGCTACTATTTATCAATGTACTTAATGTCTATGGATTTATTTTAATGGTTAATCTGTTTCTTTAAAAGCCTCATATTTTACAGGAATGTAACTTCATTTACAATCAAGAGATTGTACCTTTTAAACAAACTGAATTCATGGCTTTTGAATAAACAGGAGTATGCAAATTTAGGGTATTGTTTGTAAGTCTCCCTGTTACTTTCATATATTAACTAATCCTATATTTTGGCTATAATTTGTGGGAAAAGTGTGCTATTGCAATGATTTTCCCTCTATTTAGCTCACAGAAAGTAAGTTGTAAGGGAAGAATCATACTCTGTGCCATGGGTGCTAGCACTGTGGTGTGCATGCATCCAATCGCTCGGTGTGTACTTTGGCCTTAAAGACTGAACCTCCAGGAAAGCAATTTGATTCACTCCAGGTTCATGAGATCATGTTTCTTCCTTTGCTCTTGAGGAAAAGGTGTGTTGTTTAGGCCTTTGATATCTTCTAATATGGAAAATTACTTTCTAAATCATTGTGTAGTAATATAACTTGTATCCAGACAGATTAACACAATATTTGATGTTTTTTTCCCCCTTCTCTCCCTCAATTTTGCTTTTTTTCTTCCCCTAAGAAATCTTCCATTTTTTCCCACCAGTGCATTTTCTCTGAATTGCAAACCTCATCTGTGGTGTTTTAATACCAAACTTCACAAATACATTGTTTATCTTTCTTCTGAAAAATGGCACAGAAATTTTTTTTTATGGTAGCTCAAATAGAGGTTATGTAGAATTTTATACTGTGTAATAAATCTCAGATTTAGTGCATTTAATCTGTCCTCTGTTTATTATTTTAAAGTGCAGTGGCAGTTATGTCTTGCAATGGTGTAAAAGCCATAGAATTATGATGATAGTCATTTATATTAGATATATTACAATAAATTGACTTTGTTCTAGTAGAGGGAGATTACTAGAATGATTTACCCATGCTTTTCAGTATATGCATACATGAATTGGGTAAGAGGATGGAAGGGTCAAATTAATTTGGAAAATTAGATTTTAGGTTTTTTTTGGGGGATGAAGTTATTCAGAATGATAAAAGTACTGAGACATATGTGACAAAGTTAATTCTGATAAATGTGGACTGTTTTAAATGGGGGAAGGAATTTTTTCACAGTAGTGGGCTTTCAGTTTTAACTGCTCTGGAGAGACATATTGGCATTACAGAATAGAAATGTTTGAAAATGTTAGCCCAATGTTTAGTAACTATCAAGAAAGAATTAAAATGTTAGGAATTATTCCTTTCAAACAGAAACTCCCTTAATCACCCCTGTGTCATTCTGTAAGTCCTAGTTGTGTTTTCCTGAGTTTCAGTATTGCCTGTAATTCGGGACTTCCCACCTGAGCAAGATGCAGTGGGATAGTGGAAGTAGGAGTGGTGAGAGTGACCAGCAGTGCCAAGGGGCTTGCTTGACACCAGCAGAGAACCAGACCAGACCTCTCAAGTCAGGAGAGGTTTAGATGGGTTATGAAGCAGAGAAGAACTTGCTTGAGAGATCTGTAGAATCATAGTCTCAATAGATAGAGCGAATAGAGGGCATCAGATGAAATTCATAATGTGCAGATTCAAAATAAAATAGAGATAGTTTTTCTTGTATTATGTATTTGAACTGTGGAACTCAGAGAATGTTGAGAATGCTGAATGCTGGCACCTCAGGTTTAATAAACCAGCCAAACATAATCTAACACCCCTCTTACCCTGGAAAAATGTGAGGAAGAAAGCCCCATCCTTTAAACAGAAAAGTATCACCCCTGATTCAAGATATGTTTCATGTATTGGTTACTGAAAACTGAGAGTATACTCCGGGAAATTCTTATGTCATCGCTCTGTTTTCTGTTGTTCACATTTTCTGTTGCTCAGTGTCAGCAATCGGGTAGTAGGGCAGATGGATTTTGAGTCTAGCTTTGGCTGTTCCTGTTACTGATGTGTAGATTTGGTTCGTTCAGGAAGATAACATTACTGAATGTGGCAATGTGCTACACATTGCACTGCAAACAACAGAACCACCCTAAATAGCTCAATTAAGTTTACCTCAGTGTTCTGTATGTGTAAATTACTGGTATATCATTTGACTGACGTTAAGAGGAGATAATATTTGCTCATGGGTTTGAAATATGTTATTTTTGTTGGCATCACTCAGTTTTGAGGAGAAAGCTGTATTACTATAGAGAGTTCTTTTATCAGAAATTATATACTAAGTGTGTTTTCTAGAAAATGTTATTTTCTACCTTTATTATTTAAAAGTTCATCTTAAATGGCAAGATATGAAGAGCCTTTGGCAAATATAAACTTATGATATTTCTCTGAGAGATTAAATTTATTTGCTGACTTAATTTTAATTTCCAAAGCATTGTAATTTGATTCCTTGGATCAAATAAAAGGTTACAAATGGTTCTCTTCATGTTTTCAGGAACAACTAACCAGCTGGAGGTTTCTAAAGGTGTATTTAAGCTACCTTTGGCATGGTTAAACTGAAAGTTGGAAACTCCTCCTGTGGCAGATGCGTTCTTGCTGTATAGCTGCTTTCCCTTTAATTTCAGAAATACTACTCAATGTTTTAGCTAGTCCTCTGGTATTGTACCTCTGTTTATTTATATGTATTTAACTCACAAAAATGCGTGAGAGTCTGCTTGCATTTGAAAGAATAAAACATTATAGTGTGTGTATATAAATGAATATAAAATCTTGAAATCTCTTTTCTTTTAATGTGTTATGCCAGAACACATCAGTACAATTCTTCTGTTCTTGTGGCTACAAGACTTTTTTTCCACATCCAAAGAAGTCAATAGGAATAGCATCTTTGATCTTCTGAGCAGAAGGTCTAAGTCTGCTCACTAACTTCTCTGTATATGTAGGATGTTGGTGGCATATATTTGGTAACAAAGGCCTTCACTTGTCAGACTATGCAGAATTAACAGTTGCTTTACTGAACTGGAATATAAATAGGGTTTAGCTGGCCTGTGCCAGCTTGCCTCTGACTTCTGAAATGTATTCTTCCTAGGTCAAGATAGAATTCATACTTTATCCTAATTTTAATGAATTTATAACTTCAGAATTTTTTAAAAGATTGTAAATGCAAACCAGTCTCAGAATATTTCAATCACTTTATTGAATCATGTTAGAAAAGTTTTGTAAAAAGGTGCTTAAATTGTTTGAAATTTGTTATCTTGTTCTTCATTCAGTCTAAAAACTTCCAAGAGTGCCTAATTGTTTGGTTTGTTTCCTTTTAGATGAATCAACTCCTAAAGAAGTCAGCAGGGTAAGTGCTACTCTCTATCCCCTCTAAAAAGAAGTGTAGTCTCTGAGGCCCATAGTTCACTTGAGATGATTTTTGCATAGTCTCTAATCAAGCATAAGAGGAAACAAGGGAAGGAACGTGCCCTATCTCCCCCTTTGAGATGTAGTGTGGTAGAAATGAGCTAAACTCTCTAAGTTGAAATATTTTGCAGTGTTCTCTATGAAATGTAATGCAGAATCCTGAAAAAGAACATATTCAGTAATAAATTCCCTACCCTAGCCTTATATCTGATTGACACTGTGTCCTGCAGAATATCTGCCCAGGACTAACACCTAATTACAGGGGTCTTTTAGAAACAAGTGTCTTTGTTGGGAATGAGAAAAGGTCATTACAGGACAATCTGTTGCCCTCAGATGGGTCCAGTCACCCTGAAGCACCCCATGAGGTGGGGGAGCCACTTACAACTTTCTGAGGTGGAATCATAGTTTTTTCCATTTCTTGAATGGGTTGCATAAATTATTTCATCTTCCCAGGAGAAACACAGTAATGTCAGACACATATTAAAAATAAGGCTGATTGAAAGGCTGCAAAAGCTGGCTGAGTGGTCTTGCACTCAATAGAAGTCCTTTGGAGAATACTAGAGTATGGAAGGAGTGGAGAACTCAGGCTGGTGGTGGAAACTCAATTTGGTAACACTGTAAGCAGAGGGCTGACATAAGGGAAACTGAAGTTCACCTCATATGTGACCATGAAAAAGAGATTAAATGTTGTCTAAATTGAGTTTATTCATGCAGAAGTACTCCATATACATGATGTGCCATGGATTTATAAGGGTGTTGGGCATGTAGGTGAAAATTAATGTTTTAGTAATTCATTGACTTATAACATGGTCTTTGTTCATCCCTTAGTATTCAACTGCTATGATAGTTAAGTGGATACCTACCAGTGTAACCTAGAATTATTGTTATTAGTATATCTACATATAATATTTTGTTTTCAAAATAATGAAAGATCTGCCTAAAAATCTCAGAAGATCTAGTTATGTATGTGGAAGAAAGTTCCTTTTCATTGTCAATTGTTTGGTAAATAGATTAACATTTACCTAAAACTGTAGAATAATTACGAAACATGTCTTGGCTACCATATTTGAGCGATTTAAGGCAAAGAAAGCAAGTTCCGGAACCCTGAACATGCCAAATGTGCATTGCCAGTCACCTCCTCTGTCTTTCGGACGCTCTGGTGGCAGCCATCTCAGCCCCTCAAAGTCATATATAGTGTCTCTGAGTATTCCAAAAGATGGATGGGCTGTCCCTTGAACAGCCATGGAATCAGTGGGGTGCAGATGATATTTTAGATGTTCCAAAGTAAACATTTTCTCCCTTGTTTTTTTAGCCATCAATCGTTGTGCACTCGGTGTGTATACTCTGTTACATTGCTATTTGTGGGTTTTTTTTCTTTTAAAGTAAAGTACTTGAAGGCACTCAGTAATGCACCATGCTACAAGTTTGTTAATTTGTAGTATTTTTAATAATGCCATATATAATAATGTAGATTATTGTATTACATCCTCTTCCTTCAGCAGCAGCTTAAACAGATACCAGTTTAATTTAAAATATGAACATAAATTGGAATTTAAATTAGGAAAGTTCTGTAGATGAGTAATGTTTTTCAGACAAAAAGACATGTTCATACTGACCGAAGAATTATGAGTTTTAAAGTCATTAAATGTTACATTTTTAATTCCTGAAAAAGTCTGCAAGAAGTAGCTTGTGTCAAGGAAGCAAAAATTAAGGTTAGTGAAAGGAAATTTATTGCGGAATTAAATCACCAATTGGTTAAGAATATTATGTTAGCTAGAAAACAAGGTAGAAATATACTGAGAAAAATCTTTAATTATTGGAAGGAAATGTCACTATTTTGAAGGGGTTTCTGTTGCAGTTTTACACTGAAAATGCAGGAAGTTCTTAAATAGAAGTGTTGAAATCCCATTGTTTAGGAACTGCATTTCTAATATTTTGTCATTTTTAGAATCTTAGTAGAAAAATTGACATAAAACAGAAATCTTGGCTATCAGCAGTACACTGCAAGTTTTCAAAACAAGGAGAGAGGAGAAAATAGGAGAAAACAGGAGAAAACGTCCACATATTTTATTATTTTTATTATTTTTATTATTTTTAATTCTCATCTACTAATGGCAATTTCCTCAATATGTCTGTGTTCAGAAGTTATATGTTAAGCTTTCATAGTTTGACTTGACATTGCATCTGATCGTTGGTGGTGGGGGGAAATTTTCTGATGCGTGTAAACTGCTTTTGGCATAAGAAAATTCTGGTTACAAAATACGTCATTGAGCATCTGTGACCAAACATTGAACCTGTGAACTTTTTTCTGCATACTAAATTCCAGTGTTTATGAAATATATGTAACTGGGGACAGAATCTCCTTTTCACATGATGTAGTACTGGGAACATCCTTGGAAATGCTGAGTTTCTTTTGCTTACTTATTGTGCAGATGTGTGTTGGCTGATCCCATCCATCCTAGCTACATAAGTGGTTTTCTGGGCAGAGGGATTTCAGAAATAAAACCAACTATTGAACTGTTTTGATGAAGAAAATTTAAGATAAATTTTATACTTTGCTTTTTGGTGTTTTGTCTGCAAAAGAAATGAAAAAGAGGAGTGTGATTTTGAGCACTACGTGCATATTTATTCATGTGTATCTATACTGAAGATGTAGTTCTTTGAGAGCATTAGTGAAAACAGTGTGCATTGGAGACATGTTATTCTTTTCAGTTGGCAAAAATAACCCCATTCCTTCATGAACTGTAGCCAGGATTTTGTTCTACGTGCTGCTAAGTTTCCCGTGATCACTGTGTGCTCTTTTGTACCTCAGATTCTGAAGTTTAAATGAAAATACTCAATGTTCCTGATATGATCACAGCAAAATTAGCTGTTCATTTTGCTTAATAACTTTCCATTCCATGTTTACGTGAACAATACTTCCAGTGAAGCTGCGTTTTGGCAAGTACCTTTGCTTTGAAAACTTTGGTGTTGCCAACAGCTATTCACTTTGCAGAAGTTTACCATATAAACACCAGAAAATTATTACCTAGCAAGTGACTAGCTCATTTACAGTACTTTATTCTCGGAAATAGGAATGATACTTTAATCCTCTCCTTTCCCCTTTATGGACTTGGAGCTTTTGGCAGCTGCCTTGGCACCAGCCAACACCCAGCACAGTATGTCACTGACAGTTACAGAATTACCAAGTGTGTTTTCAGTAAATAGTTGCAGTAATTGCATGTATCTTCACTGTGAAACTGATAATAAAAGTTTCGGCTCTTTACAACACATTGGCAAAGCAAGCTCATTCCTTGTAGCATTTCCTTGATAAAGATTGGATTTAAATGTTGTCTAACAGTATCAGAAATGAGGACTGTGACAAATTAATCAAAAAGTTAGGGGAACTAGAAAAAAATTACATATATATAAATATATATATTTAATCTTTAGAAGTGTTGCAAATGGCATTGTCACGAGAAGAAGATGCTTGTATAAGCTGATTTCTTTAAAAAGAAAGTCTTGTGTATACTGTGGTAGTGATAAGCAACAGTGGTACGAAAATGAGGAAGTTTATTTTTAATTTTGTACATGGTGTCTTTAGAGTGCTTGCAAGTCAAGTATTAGGAGGGAATGTAATTTATAAAAAGCTTTTTAAAACAGGAGCAGTATTCAGCCTTGTCAAGTTAAAATGAAGCTCGTTATGCTGTTTTATTATATAATCTGGAGAGATGATATAATTGAGATATTCATGAAGTTTTATGAGCCCTATAGTTAATAACAGATTATATGGTTACTTCTATATAATCATAAGGTTCTTGTCTCACAAGTGAAGCCTTTGCTTTTTACTATGTATTTTTCCTATTACTAGTGAAGCAATTTGTTTCAGTGTTACCATTTGATAACAGGCAAGGAGCTGATGGAAATGTTAGAATTGGACGCCAATAAATGGGGGCTATGTGGCAAGAAGCTTCTTCTAGGAAAGGTATTCACCATCTCTCTGAGGCTTGAAAATCAACTACATAAAAAAGCTGGCAAATGTGTGCTTTCAGATTTATTGAGTCCTTTCTGTTCAGAATGAGAGAGCTGGTTTGCATCTTTTGCCTTAATAGGGCCTGTCCTGCCAAATGTCCTGTCATATTTTCCCTTTGCTTTTGTCGTGAGGGCGTTTGATGAGCAAACAAACAATTCATAAATACCTCTGTATGGTGTGGCAATGCTAAACTTTATTTACCGTGCAAGTTCTAACCCATGTCCTCTCCAGTCAAAACAAGAAAAATAGACGTCAGACAAATGCACGTAGAAGCAGTTTTCTCTGAGGCTATGTACAAGCATTAAAATTAATCACCTCAGCTAAGTCTGCTCTTTATAGTTTCTTGCTTTCCAGTGTCCAAGTTTAAAGAAAACTGGTTACTGCAGCCAATCCCAGTTACCTCTTCTGATTTTTTTAGAGCAAAGAGATTTTTCTGAGTTTCGTCTCCATGCTCATTGCTCCTCTGAAAGCCAGCTCTGCACTATGAGCTTGCGTACCACATTCTTTCTATTTTTATTTTTCAGTTGGAGGATTTGGCATCTTGGCTCAGCAATTGCACCTTGAAGCAAGCAAGCAGTTTTATTAGCCTTTTCTAGGGTTGTGTTTTGGTTTTTTTTTTTTTTTAATGAAGTCAATATCCATATTTTTGGTTCTTCAAATGTGCAGTATAGATGTGTATTCACATCAATCTAAATTCATAGAATTCATAGAATTTAGTTATCTTCTGGTTATCTGTGCCCAAAAATAACAAACACCAGTATCTGTGAACTACCTATCAGTTCAGATAAACAAAATATCTCACCAGTGAAAGTACCAGGCCTACAAATAGTAGGAGTACAAAAGGTAGCAGTACACATAAACATAAATAGCAAACATTTAGACAACCTAACTCACTTTTTTTTTTTTTTCTGCAACCATTCCTTCTTTGTACCAATTGGTCATCAGAAATGCAGTACCATTTCTATAGCTAAAATACAATAATTTCTTGCATTTAAAGTAGGTGACTATTGTGATACTTCTAGGTCTGGCCTTCTTTGTTTCTACACTAGGTGTCTGAATACTTATTACGGTAAAGTGCAGTGACACATGGAATGAATATTTTAGATACTTTTAAACTAAATGTCTTTTACAAGACTGCCTTTGCCTGCAAGGGACTGGATTAAGTCACCAGTATGTTTCTCTCTAGTTATGCAGTTCTTTGCGGGGAAGAAAAAAAAGAGAAGAAAAACGTAAGAATATTCTTCAGTTTAAATAAACCTGCTTATTATGTGGGCAAATAAAGTAATAGTGTCAAAATTCTTAAAAGACATGTGGTATTTTGTTAGAAAAATACAGTAATTGAGTATTGATTGAATATTGATTATCATTCCAGAATATAAGTCAAGGAGACACCTGGAAATTTATATAGAGCAAGTCTCTTGAATCAGGTGGTAAAATCTAACTGTAGATCTGGGATTTTTCATAATGCTACATAAGGGAAGGGAAAGCTGATCTATTTCAACAAAAGGCATCAAACATTTTAGTTTGTTTATTTATTTTTGTGACCACAATGCTTATTTTTAAGATGTACAGAAAAGTTGCTGGTGAGAATTTTTTTCATATAATGCAAATATCAATGGCATTGAGAACTTAGGGTGTAACACCAGTCTTTCTATACTTTTGCTCAAGTATGAGCTTACCTGGCATAAAATAGTCCAGACTGACAGCTTAAATCAAATGCTAAGTAAATATCCAGACCATTAAGACTGCAAACAAATGCTCCTCTTTTTTTTTTTTTTTTTTTCTTTTTTGTTTGATGGGTTTTTAGTTCATCTTTAAATTCTTTGCCTTATGACTCTTGTTGCCAGGACTATAGTTTTATAGGAAAGAAAACTTGTGTTGGCTGCAAGTTTATCAGCATATTTTGGTTGTTTTTAGTTCAGCAGCTGTCTATGCTCTGTAGTGTGCTTCAGAGAGAAGAGAGGAGCTGTCAGTTTTAAAGAGATGACTGAAGAAGCTTGGGTACAGGTTGTTGTCACACTTTGGATCCTATGACTTACATATTTGCAGTAAAATCCAGTCCCTGCCTAAGGACATTGTTTTGTGTAAAATGTTGTGCAGAATCACTTGAATTCATTATCTGCAAGTCTTGATGCTGCCACTGACAGATGAATTTACATGGTTTGAAGAAGCTGGTTGTCTGAAATACTAAGTAGTGTAACCAGAGAGAGAATAGGTGTTTTAAGCTCCTGTGTCTATATACAATGTCCTTGGCCTACGTATATCCTTTATTCTTAGTGATATACCACCCTTTGACAATGGAGGCCCCCTATAAGAGCCTCTATTTGCCCCAACAGATCCTTTTTTGTTGGTGTTGTTCTTGCTTGCTTGCTTGCATGTCTTAGATTAAATTTATGACCTCAGTTTCAAGTGCTCCTCTGTCTGTTCATGGTGTGGCCCCTCTGACATCTATAGAGTACGTTGCAATTGGATAGAGTGGCACTGGATACAACATGTGTAGCACTGGCTCACTCCGCTCTGCTAATGCTCCTATTGCACACTCCTGCCAGGCGGCCCGCACGATGGTGAGAGCCAGGGAATGCCCCTCACCTCCCCACCTCCCGGCTCCTCTGACATAGCCTAGGGGAAACCTGGCGTGGCACTGGTTATGAAGATCCATACTTCATATGGATCTTCCTGTGACTCTCACAGTTTTGAGGTTTTTTTCTTCTCCTCATCCATTGAAATTCTGCGTCCCCAAAACTAAATCTGGCCAGCCCTCTCCACATTAAGTGGAATTTGGGCTCCTTGTTTATTCTAACTCTAGTCTGCAGTAAGGTCATATGCTATGAGGTCTGTAAAAGGACCACAGACCACAATACTCTAAAGACAAAGAACCACAGAAATATTTTTATATAAATGCCATACAAACATCCATCTTTCATATTTATAAATTTTAACATGAATATTTATAATAGTATTTCCCTTAATTGTTAGTTCATTTTCATAGCTTTATAATATATACAGCTACTAGAAATACGATGCTGGTATGATAGTGCTAAACTACTTTTTAATCCACTTGAATTATTTTATGTAATGTCACTGAAATTCAGAATTTTACAATAAATATGCAAAAATACTTGTAGACACAATCTTAAATAGAAGGAAATTAGCAATGGGAAAAATGAATTAATGAAAAGTTGATGAGTTTTAATAATGTAAATTACAAACTGAACTACCATAGCAAATTAAGAAACAGTACTTACTCCATACAATAATGTTCATATGTATAATAAATACTCCTTTTCCACCAAGAGTTTTGAATTTTTTTTGAGGAGCTGCTTTCCTGAAGTAAGTTTTACACCACATATGCAGAAGTGTGTGTTAGCAACCACATTGAATAGTGCTTGTACCAAGGTTTGCTGAGGACTTATTCAGTGTTTAAATACATGGTTTCATAAAGACTATTGTGGCTTTTCAACCACATTGGTTATCCAATCTAAAATGCCTAGAACCAAATAAAAAATCTCGTTCACTCTACTGTAATAAAAAGAAAACCATTTCACAGAATGATGAAGTAATTCTTTGTTGATGATCGATCTAAGTGATAGAAGTACTTAATTGTGAATCAGGACAAATTGTATTCAGCTGGCCATTTATGGATCCACATATTACCAGCAACAGAAATCTGACATTGTAACAACTGCATGTATTACGCAGCTACCATCTTTTTAGTAACATGGATGCATGCGTTGGTTTGCCCTGCTTGCAAAACGTTTGCAAGCATACGTTGCAGAGGTGAGGATCAAGGGCACATAGGTTGTTATGTAATTACTATGCACGCAAAACTAACGCTTGATTACAGGGAAAGCGGTGATTCTGTCAAGGCTGTTATGCCAATGGGCTTATTTTGATGATGTGTTCTCATAGCGTATTAGCTTTAATCTTTGAAGATTTGATTTAAATCCTGACTGCTGATCATAGGCAAAGAGATACGTAGTAATTTCCAAGTTCTGGGAAGGCGTTTTTCCACATGATAAAGGCTTTGTGCATGTGTGCTTGATTACCAGTTGTTGCATTAAGGTACATGGCTACACATACTTTTCCAGATATGGGTGAACATGTATGAACAGTATAGAATCTTGTTCACCATTTTCCTGTTATGTGGCTGCTTATGGCTATATCGTAGGTATAAAAACTCCACTTTCATGAAACTATACTATTGTTTTCTCCCTTTGAATAATCCAATGGTAGTAAATGTGGGACACAACAGAGGGCAGTCAATGGAAGCTTGCCAGCTGCCATATGGTGCTACTATTGGTGATGGCATGCTGTATTGTAAACTCAGGACTTGCAGCAGTTTATGCATCTATGCAGTGTGACCTGATGTTGCTGTCAAAATTTATAATCATCACATCATTTTATGGAAAGAATTATTAAGTGTCAGATTTGTTGTACATTGAGGATATTTTGGACACCCTGGGTCTCAAATTTTCTAATATGTCCATGTGGAGCAATAGATTAAGAAGGGGTCATGGCAAATATGAATATTCTCAGGAGCCATTTTGAAGTCAAGATTGAGAACTGCTTAATTTAAAGAAATTGGAAATTGATATTATTCAGCAAGCACTTGGTTTTTTTGTTTGTGGAGTTTTTTTAGGTTTTCTGAGATGAAGCAGCAAAATGTATCCTAAATATATGTATGGCTATATCCTCTGTATTCATGACATAGTGTGTTGTATGTAGAAATGCATGAAAGTAATTGAGGGAATAAAAGTTATAGCATGAAATATATTGTGTAAGTTATGTGCTTAATCCAAGTCCTGAAGGGCTGATAAAACTGGCAGTAAACGTGTATGTGTAGCCTGACAGCATCACGGGCAATAATTTCACAGAAAGCAATCCTTGGCACTAAGTAAAGATTCATGACACATTGAAGTGTCACATATACAGGTTTACCCAAATTTATAGACAGAGAAGATCTAGAGAGATATTGAGCAGAGTTACATATATGGGCATAAACATGGCAATGGTAGGTAGATTGTGGCACTCTAAACATTCATGTCATTTTCCATTGTAGTTTATATTAGTCTGGTCTATATTAAATTTGGCTCTGAAGTATGAAAGAGTAGGAGAATAAGTCTTAGTCTTTCAATCAACATTAATTTATTTAAATATCACCAGCTTAATTTTTAGTTTAAGCAGCATAATTTACTGCATCACTGAGTTCAATAAGTAATTGACCATATTACTTTCTTCAGTTACCACACTACCAGTTTTGGGCAGGGTAATGAATCTTTTACTTAGTGCCAAGAATTCCTTTCTGTGAAATTATTGCCCGTGATGCTGTCAGGCTACACATACACGTTTACTGCCAGTTTTATCAGCCCTTCAGGACTTGGTTTCAGAGCTTGGGAAATGGATAAACAAATGCAGCTGGGTCCCTGAAGGGAAGCTGCACCTCCTTTCTGGGATTTTAACCGTGTCATGCTGTTCCATCGTTCCAGCAACCAGCACCCCATGGCTCCTATCTAAGTATCCTAACTGATTTGTAATTTGCCAAAAGATTTGATTTGTCTCTGCCATTGTCAGTTGAAACCAATGCCTATGAAGCCACAGTAGCTAGCATGATTTCAGCTTGTGTGATTTTTTTATTCCTTCACTTTGCAGGTGTTAGTGATTGCCATATTTGAAAGGCTGAGCTCCCTGAGCTACCACCTGAAAGCTCTGGCGCTTGGCACAGTTCTGTCTTTTAGCTCGTAAATTTGAGGTGGAAGATGCTAGCTAAGGCAGCTGCTTGTTTCCTTTCATGGTGAACTAGGAGCTTAAAAGGAAGAAGTTGAAGGCTACTTACCTTATAATTTTCATATCTCTCAGTTTCTTCTTGAGACATTGTACATGACCCTGGACCAGTTAAGGCAATTATTAATTGCTCAGTGGTATTCTCAATACTCTTCAAACAAATTTACAAATGTCCAGTGGAGCACAGAGTGGAGTGCTGTGTCTCTTGCTTAGCAGTGACCTTGTTCTTCAGCCTGCTGGATTAGGAGAGTTCTGATTGACTCAGTATTGAAATATTAACATATTATTTTTAATGATTTTGTATTTTTAAAACCTGTAAATTACATCTGAATAATTCTAAAATGTTCTTCTCATCTTTGTTTCCATAGGTCCAGGATACGAATATGCAAGGTGTAGTGTATGAATTGAACAGCTACATAGAACAGCGCCTGGATACAGGAGGAGATAACCAACTGCTTCTGTATGAACTGAGCAGCATTATTAAAATAGGTAAGAAAGAGAATCAGATGTCTCTGAGCTGTTACTTAGGATCAGTGCACAGCACATTTCTTACGTGGTTTAATTAATAAAGACAGGTATTGAGGGATAACGGTGTTCTCATTGGATGTTCTCTCAGTATGAACTTACTTCACCTTCTGTCCCTCCGTGAATCCCTAACTGCACTTAAGTGAATGTCATCTTTGGAGACAGTTGCATAGCTAATTGTGAAATTAGAGTCTCCTGTTAAATGAGCCAAAGCATATTCTATTCTGGTTATGATGGTGTTGTGACGTCAATATTGAAAGTAACAAAAAAAAAAAAAAAAAAATTACTGGCCGTATCATTGCATCCTGAAACTTCTTTTGAAACAAAAATGAAATGTTGCTGCAAGAAGGCATATCTTTTGTGTGATCTCAAATGAAACACATTTGTTTAACTATTTTTTTTTAATCTGATGTAAGTAACTTTTGTGGTAAGAAAATAGTACACATGGTCAAAAGGTAAAAAAAAAAACCAAAACAACAAAAATCTCAATTACAGTAGAAGTGTAATTCAGCTTCTTTTTAGCCAGAGTGGATGTGCTCAGCTTTTGATAGGAAGTATCACAGTAGCTTTGATAGTATAGCTTTCAGTCAGTTCTTTAAAAAGATTTTACTGTCCCTTCTACTTCATAATTTTGTAATGATGAATAATAGTTCTATTTTATATATAATCTTTTAAGAGGACCACTTCTGTTTACTGGTTTTGCTTAAATTAGTATTTGTATATTGATGTCCAACTGACAGCAAATCAAACTAGATTTTGTTAATACACAGCAGGAGAGAATTGACAAGACAGAGTGCTTTTGTTTTACAATTTTTTTTCCTTTTGTAAAGCAGATGAGGGGGTTTTTTAATATATATATTTCCTTTACGGTGCTCATTTGCCTTGTAGCTTAAAATACATACTAGAGCTGAAAGATTTAAAATCTGAATGCAAATTACCATGCCCTCAAATCTTACTGCTGTTGTGCAGTTGACAATGAGCAAGTAACTAAACAGTGGGACTTTTTTCCTTTTGTCAAAATAAAGAAAGCCATTTGATTTGATTGCACACAAGTATAATTTCTCCCCTGGAAAGTACTAAATGGATTCTTGTGTTCATTCACAAAAAATAGGTACCAGATATGTTCTTTTACTGGTTAGAATGTTTAATAACTCTTGGAAAGACAAATGCATGCTCAAAGTCTGTTGTGTAAAGTGAAAAACATTGTCTTCTATATCCTGTTCTGATTTTGAGAGTTTTAATTTGAGCAGTGAGTTATGATGATTGGTTGACTTTAAAGTTTTCAGAGTTTAAGGAATTTGACTTTACCCTGTTTCATAAAACAATCTGAATCTGGAAAAAGTCTGAGGAGTATAAACTTTCTGGTGCGTGTCAGTGTTTTTAATATGGGGGAGGTGCAGGAAACAGAAACTGTTTGGAAACGCATTTTTATGGCGATATTTGCAACTCCTCATTTTCCAATGATTTTCTGTCTTAAGACAGGGACAAATATAGCTTAACATCTACAAATGGAAATTATAATTGTATCTGGCTGATTATATTACTGTATTTTATGTTAATTCTATATTATTGTATGAATTAATTTGAAATTACAGACCTTAGGCTTTGGAGTATGAATAAGATATATAAAGAAGTTGTTTCTAATGAACTTTTAGAATGTAGTAAATACAAATTGAGAAAAGAAGAATTATGTGGTGGTACCTCTAACTGTAGAGTCTGGAAAGTTTCAAGGGACACAACAATGGACCTTAACCTTTAGAATCTTAGATGTTTTTCCCAAGGGAAATTGAATCTGTGGTTTCACCTCAGAGAGGTTGTGTAAGTTTGAGTTACCCCTGTGAGTACAATTATTTATTTTGTTATTGTTTTGGCAGCTACAAAAGCTGATGGATTTGCACTGTATTTCCTGGGAGAATGCAATAATGTAAGTATACTGGATTAAGATGCTGCTTTTCTGGAGAGTTACAAGTGTTTTTTCCAATTTGATTATGATGTTTTTATATTCTTTTCATATCACTTAGCAGGAAATATTACCTGAGTGCTGAATTTTATGTTTATCATATATTTATATCTGTAAATTAGATGTTTATGGAACACAGTGGTAATGAAAAAAAATGTTCTCTGCGTTTAGATCCTTGGCCTTTTTTTTTTTTTCTTCAAGATTTGGTAGTAGTGCTGTTGTTTCTCTGACTGTTGCAGCTTAACCGATTTAGCCCCGTTATTAATTGTCTTTAAGAAACAGAAAACTTAACTTGGATTTACTGTCAGCATAGCCTATTCTTTGCATCTAATTATCTCTGTGATTTTTTTTTTTTAAGATGTTACCAGGTCTTCTGTTAATTGCCAGCTGTGACTCGATAGTGAGATAACGTAGATTTCAGATGTAGATTTTGGTTAGCATAAAGTAAATGGTACATTTAAAATTTACAAATGAAATTAGTTTCCAGCGTAATAGTTCAAATAACAGTGAATCCAATATTTGCTCTTTTTTTTTTTTTTTGAACCCTGTTAGAATGCATTTCGTTTTTTCTGTCCAGATTAATTTGTACAGTTGCCATGCTGCAAGACTTTGTAGTTACTTTGAATGGCTATAAAGGGGGAAATGCAGTTTATTACTTCAGTCAGTTCCATCAACTTAAAAATCACAGCTTGTCAGAAATTTTATGTCTTTCATTGATTCAAGAAAACAAGCAGTGACTAGAGAGGAAAATATGTTTCTCATTGTTTTTGTTTCCTTACTTTGCACAGCCAGTTTTAATAGTTTATTCTTGTATAGTCCATTAGCCAATTTCCTTTGTTCTTTATGAAATAATTGAATTCAGAAAAAAGGGTAAAAATCACATTTTTGAAGTAAATGGAAATAGGATAGAAGATGTACAAACCTGCAGGTTACTTGATGTGGAAGAAGGCCCATACAGAAATTTCCTATAAGAAATGAAAATTTGGATTTTTTTCCTATGATTATTTCATATAATAAAGATATTACACTTTACTATTCAAAAATTGTGTCTGCTCTGAATGAGTTCTGTTAAATACATAAGTAGCATATATTTTTAAATAACCCTTTCACTGAGAGGTATAATTTAAGAAACATGTTCCTCCTTTATGAATGCAATCTTTGGTTTTCATTAGTAGGTGTAAGCACTCATTGTCCTGGGTAGGAGGTGATGCAAACAGTCACTGAAAAGCTTCCTCCTGCTGTCAAAGGCAAGAGCCGGCAGGAGGTGCAGCCATCCATTCCGAATGCAGTGCTGGCCAGCTTGGGTGCCAGTGCCTACCAACTGAGCGTGCTCATCTCTAGAAGCCTTGTAAAAGGTTACAGTAAAAACAACTTTTGGGCTCAGACCTAGACAGAATTCTTACTATGGTGAGGTTTTTCCTATTAGATTAGTGTGGCATAATATGGGATTACTCCAAGCCTTCTGATACTCTGAGGGCCTGGGTACTATATGACCTTCTGCTTTTTTTTTTTTTTTTTGAATAGCCTATTAGGTAGATGAATCTCTTTGCTTCCCAGTATAACTCTTTCCTGAAAAAAGTTCCAACCATTAAAAACACACATTGACTTTATTAACCGCTGCTATGTAGCTGCATCACCCAAAATGGAATGTTCTTCATGTAGTTATTATAGGGACTGATCCCAAGTCCTTTGAAGTTAGTGTGAGATTTTCCATTCACTTTAGTGGGCTTTGGGCCAGACTCATGTTTGTAGCTAAATAGTAATGCATTAGCCTACTTCTTATAAGAAATTGTCATTGGAAATTAATTTAGATATCTCTTGCCTCTTGAATATTTAATTTAAAGGATGCATCCAAGTGAGACTAGCCATTCCCCAACAAATACCGGCAATGTGTTTTTATTTATTTTTATTAAATGTCTTTTTAAAAAGGGAACAAGAAGACTGACTGTGCATAGCAAAAGCAGAAATGAGCTAATTCCTTCAGCTGAAATTTCAAAACTTTTTTAAAAAACGTACAATTAGCCTGGACAAAGTAGTTTCTGAATGTCTATGGCCATGTGTTGAAGAATGGCTTCTGCTTCTTGGTGTCTTAATTTTTTGATGCTTGGTTTGCGACATAAATTTTGCAAGCTCAGCAAAATCCACCCCCCCGCCCAGAAATTTAACATTTGGTTTTTTGCTTGTTACCTTGAAAAATAAGAATTAAATATTAATATAGTATTAATTATTATATATGGTTTTGTAATATACATAAATCTTCTTGTTATCCAGTTAGGAGTAATATATGTCTTTTTGAGAATTAAATATTGGGAGGGTATTGTGTAAGAATGGAGGAATCCTGTTAACAAGCAGTTAACTTCTTTCTGCCAAATGGTTTTCTAATGTTTAGTGATGTGTGTTCTAACTGTATACCATAAGGGAACTTAGGATCAAAACTGAAGCAAAAACATTAACTCTACTTAATTTCAGCTTCCACTTTAAATATGTATAGGTATACTTTTGATTGCTTAAATAAATCCAAATTTGATAATTTTGACTTGTGTTAATCTCAGCAAAGGAATATTTTTGCAATATGGGATTTCCATAACTAACTTTAGTCTGGATTTTTAAATAATGAGTTTCTAATTAGGATATAGAAGATAATTTCCTTTTACAAAAATTCTATATATTTACAAAATTAAAATTAGTAAATAATTACTACATGCTGTGTGCTATTATTTCTTAATATTGAAAGAATTGTTTTATCATTGCAAATTGCTTTTTTTCATGGGTTACTAATGTGTTGTAAATCTTTCTTTGGTGCAGTTTTTAATATGGGCAGCACTTTCTTTACATATAATTTATATTAGAATTAAAAAAAAATTTGTGTTATGTGAACAAAAGGTCTAGATTAGCCAGTCAGTTTTATTTTGCAATACATAGATGATACACTGGCCTTTAAAGGAGGACAATGTTCTAGAAAAAATTCCTTTGGGCTTAAACGGCACAAAAGTAAGTTTGTTAAAATACCTGGGCGTATATAAAGTGTCTTTGTGGCCTTATTTTCTTTCTGTTGAAGTTTACAAACTATATTTTGACTTGTATTAGAGTTGGATTACAGCATAAGGGCAAGGTAACTTCTGGCTGACAGTTCAGGTCGAATGCCTTCAGAATCTTTACTTGAGTGAATTTGCTTAAAATGGAAGATGCCACATCAATTGCAGATTACACTGCATTTCTTTGTGCAAGTATTACTCAGGATTGGTGCCTGAATGAGTGTGGCCAGTTCAGTTATTTTAGCAGCCTTCTGGTTTGTTCAAATTGCTTGGAAGCACTAGCACTCATTGCATTCCTTACTAAGAGTGCTCTGATAGTATGATTCTGCTTTTCAAATGATTGCCCTCTAGCACATAAGCACCACTGGCAAGCCCAATTCCTTCCTTCCTTGTAAAGTTGCCCTGAGTACCAGAATCTGGTTTTGCCTATGCTATATATACAGTAGAACACACTGCAAGGTACTCAGGTACTAAAAGCAATACAGTGTCCTCATCCGGGTCAAGTGATCTGAACAGACTTGTACCAATACTGCCTCTGGTCTTTGAACTTTGTCCATATCTCAGGAATTATCTTTGTCCATGTCCATTCCTGTAATTATGCAAATAACGTTATTTATTCTTAAGGTACATAACCTCCATTTTACAAGTACTATATACCGGACAGCAGAAATGCTTCCAAATCAAACAGGAATGTTTCACAACTCCGTAGCAAATGACTCACCTTTGTTTCAGTTTTCTCTTTTATTCCTTCTCAGGATGAATATTTAGTTAATAATTCTCCTGTTAAGACCTTAATTAGGTACCATCTTCAAACATGACTTAAAGGATTTACTGAAATCCTCATATTGGAGAGTGTGTGTGTAAATCAATTGCCTAAGTATCATGCTAGCCGGGCATGGATTTAAACCCAGAAACTGACATCTTTACAAGGCAATATGTCTGAAATACTTACCACAGCTATAGAGTTTCTAATGTAGTATTCTATTAACTGATTCTTCAGATACTTCTTGTTTATAGTTTTTACTTGTGTGAGTAATTTGCCTCATGATTACATTGTGATTCCTATGTAAAGCTCTATGACTTCGAATTTAATAGGCATACACTTAAAGTAGTTTTTTTACTAGGTCTTGTGTTACTTGGTTCCTGAAACTGCAAATTGTGTTGACAAAGAGATTATCCTTGCTTCAGAGAGAAGTTTCCAATAGCTTTATTGTAAGAAATAATTATGTGAGGCCACAAATATGTGCACATACTCCATGCTTCAGGGAGTATTTTATTAAGCCATTCTAGAATTTCTGGTCATGCAGAAGTTGTTGCATCTTGATGTGCAGTGCCACCTAGTGAGTTTATGGGGTGGGTGATTTGAATTATTAAGAACCCAGAAAAAAACATCTACTGCATGCTGTCTCAGGTTTTAGTACCAGGCTAAGGTGTATTTTGCATGTGTAGACATTTTCTATTAAATTTGAGGCTTTTAAACATGTTTCCAGGTGAAACCTTTTAGCTGCAAGTCAATTCATAAAACTTTGGTCTTTTTGCTTGAATCAATTCTAACATCATGTATTCTTTTTATATAGGTGGAAGATATCTGTTGCTTTCTTATTTGTTAGTAAATAATTACTCAGCAGAGAGTGAAAGTTGTTGATGAGTTACAGTGTCTGAGTTTAAGTTTGATTCAATAAATTATCAAGTTGAAAGAAATAAGATAAATAACTGTCAAAATGTATTTTAGTGACATTTTGATCTTGTTTCTTTTAATATTCAGGTAAATGGACTTGTGGAATGTAGTCATGATGAATATATAATCATAGAATATCCTGAGCTGGAAGGAACTAGGATCATCAAAGTCCAACTCCTGACTCTGCACAGGACCATCCAAAGAGTCACACTATGTGATTGAGCATTGTCCAAACACTTCTTGATTTCTGTCAGGCTTGGTGCTGTGACCACTTCCCTGGGAAGCCTGTTCCAGTGCCCAACCATCCCCTGGGGGAAGAACCTTTTTCTAATATCCAACTTAAACCTCCCCTGACACAGCTTCATGTCATTCCCTTGTGTCCTGTCACTGGTCACCACAGAGAAGAGATCGTTGCCTGCCCCTCTGTTTTCCCATGTGAGGAAGTTGTAACTGCAATGAGGTGTCCCCTCAGTGTCCCCTTCTCCAGGCTGAACAGGTAAAGTGACCTCAGCCGCTCCTTGTACTCCGCCCCTGTAGGCCCTTCACTATCTTTGTAGCTCTCCTTTGGACATTCTCTTGGAGATTTGTATCTTTCCTATACTGTGGTGCCCAAAACTGCACACCATATTCAAGGTGAGGCTGCCGCAGTGCAGAGCAGAGTGCGACAATCCCCTCCCTTGACTGGCTGATGATGCTTTGCCTGATGCCCCTCCGGATGCAGTTGTCCCTCCTGGCTGCCAGGGCACTGCTGACTCATACTCAACTTGCCATCGACCAGGACCCCCCAGGTCCCTTTCCACGGCACTGTTTTCTAGTGTCTTGTTCTCCAACCTCTGTGTACATCAATATATACTACAGGTAGAATGGAGAAGTTTTTAGAAAACTAGACATAGAGTAGTTGTTTGTGGTTCACTATCAGAATCGGAGGTTATTTTGCGAACTCTGCATTGATTTATCTAGGTGTTTGGTTTTGCTCAATATATTCATTAATGCATGGGTGAAGACAAAATATAGGACTGCAGATGTCTTTGTAGGGATGGATTAGAATTCAAAATGGTCTTGGGAAAATGGTCAGAAGAAACCAGACAACGATTCAGCTAGGGCAGGTGCTGGGCTTTCCATAGATTGCCTCTCTCTGTGTAGGACAGCTGATGAATTTGAGAAAGATTCTGGGATTCTGGGGTTTGCAATGAATTTGAAGGTAATCATGAGTCAACATTATAATTCCTATATCAAAAAAATTACACTGTCATATGAAGCAGACACAGAACTCTAGCCTTGGTGTAAAGTAATTTTCCTGTTCCTCTCTCCATTGCTAAGCCCCCAAATGGAATAATATGGCTGGCTTAAGCACTGCACTTTAAAAAAAATAAAAATGGAGGAGCTGAAGTGAGTTCAGGAGAGAGGAGGGAGAATGGTCAGGAAAGAAAAGAACTGGTTTTGCCTAGTCTAAAGAAAAGAAAGTTGAGGGATGAAGATATGCCTGAGAGAGGAAGGGAATAATTTCCATACCTATGAGGTGTGTAGGGCAAGAAGAAGTGTGCTTGAATTAGCATTGGGAAAACTTCCTCAGTCATGGCTGTAGTGAAGCACCACAGTCTGTTGCTTGTGAAAGCTCAGGGTTCCTCATCCCTGGAGGTGTGTTTCAGACATGCTTGGACAAACATTTTTTGGAAAAATGCTTAGTTGACTATGCCTTAAAATGGAAGGGATAGAAGAGAGGTATGTCAGCTTGGTTTTCCGTGTCAATGAACTAGTATAGGTCTTTTGGTGTTTTTCAGTTGTGTAAATCAACCGGAAAATTTCCAGGAGTGAAGTGCTGTTAAAAATGAATACCATTCAGAAGGATGAAATCATAAAAAAACCCCTAAACCCAACTGCTAATAGTTTTACAGCATATAAGTGCATCGTCTTTATTTCACAAGTATCAAACATTAGTACATAAAATGCAAATCTGTTAAGTACACTGTCAGTTATCATGAAGGAAATAAGTTTTTATTGACAATGATGGTAGTTGCTGATGGAGCTTTTCCTTCTTCTATACCTGTGTGCTTCTTGCAGTCAGATTGCTGCCCTTGTGTTTAAACCTAGGACAAGATTTTAACATGGTAGTGTTGGGATACTACTTCAACTTAGCCAGTTTACAAATCCAAGTTTTTGGGCTGTGAGTGCTTTCCAAATTATTTCTGTTTGCTTGGTTTTCTTGGTCATCATTGCTTTCTGTGATGAGCTTTATTCCTGCTCAAAAACCTGGCCTTAGGTCACAGCCTTTGTAACTATCTACACATAATTTTATCATGAGGCTGTGTGGTCTTACATTTAGGTTGTCCTTCACCAAGAGTAAAAATCTATTGCTATTACTGAATGGACATGGATGTGAGCAGCACAAGCCATTAAGCTCACTTAATATCAACTTGCTCAATTTCTATTTCTCTTTAATGTTTTGGGGTTTTTTTTTCCCCCCAAGCATCAAATTGCATAGCAATGCTTTACTATTAAGGCTTTCATTCAATGTCAGTTGAATATTGGATAGTTGAATATTATTTTCCATGAAGCATTTTTAGGACCAGTTTTATTAACAAATATGCTATGAAAGAAACTAGATCAGGATCCAGTCACCCATACCACCAAAACAGTTTGTTAGTGGAATGCTTGTCACATGTGTACTTTAACCTTCATTCCAATCATTAAACTTGTTTTTTATCCAAGCTTCTCTTCTGCAAAGAAATTTTAGAAAAATAAGTTTATGATTGTCATTTACATAGTTATAAGAAGTTATAAAAAGAAAGAAACAACAGTTTGTGAAATAATGAGCAATACATGTTTGCCATTTAAATCCAGCTGTGGCAAACTTGATGCATTTAGTTGAACGGTTTCTCGTCTTTGTGTGTTAGGATTTGGTGTTGTGCTGGATTCCAACAGACTACACACCAGCAGCCACTAGAAAAATAGCATCAATTACACCTGTAGTTGACCTCTTCATCAGAGAGCCAAAGACTGAAATCATTGAAAACTGTAGGTACTTTCTTACTTACTGCTGTGAGAATATCTGTCAGGAGTTGCTGATAATATTGAGTTACGAGAGTTGTTGCTACTCCTGTTTCCTTTTACTGGGATTTTAATCTACTTCCTCTGTCAAGAATTAGATTTTCACTAGAAAAACCAACAGTGAGGCCAAGTTATGACAGCATGACAAGATGAACATGAGTAATTCTTCATGTGCATACTCTTAGCTGTTAGAAATGAGGAATAAAGAGGGTTTCTTCAGCCAGAGTAAGTGAATCAAGATAAATTACTTAATAATTTTACCAGACTGTGTGCATAGCACCCAGAGAAGAGCAACAAAAGCCATGGTATTATGGTTTATTAAATATATACTGATTTTATTATGCATCTGAAAGCTGAGTCTGTAGGTTTGTCTGTGAATTAAGAATGCTGTCATGTTGGTATCCCTCAAGAACTGATTACTGTGTACATAATTCTTCATTTCTGTAGACTGGAAGACATTTTAAAAAGACATTAGAGAGAACTATAGGTTACCTATACCTGGAATGCCTAAGAAATGTGAGTCATAGAATACAATCACAGAATCTTTTAGATCGGAAAACCCCTCTAAGATCACTGAGTCCAACCGTTAACCGAACACCACCAGGACAAAAGGGTGAATTTTGTAACATTTGTCTGTGTTCATCAGTGCTTGAACCTTTGGTCATAATTTGTTTTGGACTTACTGTTTTGTTTCAGAACCTCTTGCTCTCTGTGGTCATGATAAATCACTAGTGGATTCCAAACCACATTGTAACACTTGTCAAAATTAATACTTTTTTTTTCTTGGCTGTGGAGTTTGTAAAAGTGAATTAAGAGATAAAACTAGGAGGGGAAGAATTTTGAAGATTTTAGGCCCGACCAGAACAATCTGTCCTGTCACAGTTGGCAGGAAAGCAAGTACCCCATGTGCTCTGAGGTTTCAACAAGGTATAGGACATTCCTAGTGTCAGCCTTTGATGTTTCCCTGCTTACTACATTTAAAGAAAGAAATCCATCACCATATAGAACTTGTTGGAAAAATATTGTTAATAGGGTAGTTGAAACTGATGTAGGTAAGGAGGTTCTGTCCTTGAAAGAAGGGAAACAGATCAAAACAGGGAATTGCAAAGTCGCATGGGCTACCAGGTGCCAGAATGCATGAACCTGAAAACTTCCAAAAGGTTGTCTCTGCAAGCCAATGTTTACTCTTTCGGTGGTTTATCAACCGCAGAGTGACTCTCCCATCTTGGTTGCCTTCTCTCTCATCATCAGTAGAGATATCTAATGCTCTTTCTACACTAGTTACCTTTTATTACTTTACTTTTGCCAGGAGAGACAGTGACATTGCAGTATCAGTAAAGAGCTATTTGTGTTTATCTGTTTCCTGGTACTGACTTACAGGCTCACTGCAAGTGATTAGAGCAGCAAAAGAGTCTGTGAGCAGTGTGCAAGCGTCCTGCTGTTTCCTCAGCCTTTTCCTTTTACTGCATTATGAGTTATTGTATAGTATTTGGGAAATCATGTGTCTTAATATTTTAATATTTCCTTTTTTATTGACTATATATTGGTTAAGTTGTTGATAAAAGTGTCCTGGTTCCTCATTTTGATTATTAATTGCTGTTCAGTATCATTACCAGAAACTGTTAGTCTTTTTCTGAAGTGAAATGTTCAAACCAGCTGAGGAAATGCAAGTAATTTGAAAGGGCCAAATCTATCCGTTTCTTCACTTACTGGTGAAGCTATATACAATATATCTGATGTCTGTATGGGAATACTTCTAATTACCCTTAGAGCTAGTGAAAAATTATTTGAATGTACATTTGCAACTTAAAAGAATGCTGGAGGTGTTCATAGTTAGAAGAGAGTAGTAATAATTTTATTTTCTTAAAAGTAGTTTCTTAAACAAAAGAAAAAAAAATGTGAGCTGGATATGTGATGTGAAAAACCTGGTGGCTTTGGATGGTGATAATTATAGAGGCTACCTTAAAGCTGTATCTGTGGGATGCCTCAGAGATTATTTCAGTAACATGCCATAGTAGAGCAGAGCACAGCTTACTGCATTTTGTTTGTCTGACCTTGCCATTGATGGCTTCTAGGATTCAAAAGCTTTGTTAACAAAACTCCAACAAAACTCAAGATATTTCCACATCCTTAATTGGCAATAAATATTTAAATCCATTCAGATTTAAGCTGATTATATATGGAAAATATCAACAGTCATGACATTTGATCAGGAGTATGGATAAAGTCAGAGTGGAATGGTAGAAGGTTATGGACTAATTACAGCTTATGAGAAATTCTGCCTTTCTTTTTAATAGTGCTGCATGGTCAGGATAAGATTATCAATTGTTTTGCACAGTCCTACTTTTCTACCTGTACAGTCAGGAGAAATAGTGGCAAATTTAGAACCTACTTGGTAGTTTGAAAAATTGTTGATCACTGAGCCCTAAGCGGTGGAGTTCGAAGGTTCTAAAAAGAGGCAGAATGGGATTGCTTCTGCAAAACTCTTTTTATCTCTGGAAGTAAAATAGTGTTCACAAGCTTTTTCAAATATAGGGAAGCTTTTTCATAGCAGTACTTCATGGTGATAAACAGAGGAGTTTACCAACCAAACCGATATAGAAGGACACAGGAAAGACTGGTGGTGGAAGCAGCTTTTGCTGACACTTCTTCATGGTGTCAACACAGGTTTTTTGCCATTGAAGATTTAGTGAAGGCATTTTCTGAGGTAAAATATATATGTGTGGAAGAAATGAGTTTTTTGTTCTCTGATTGAAATGGCTGTTTGGTTTTCTGTCTCTTTTTCTTGTATTCTGTTTTGAGAAGCTCTTTCTGAGAAGGGAAAGATTTGTGTATTGTTTTGCATTTAGGGATGGACATGACTCAGGAGTGGAGTGAGGAGAAGCACATTTTATACATATAATTTAAATAGCACCGTTACTTTGTTAATCATCATGCATTGCTACCTTGGCAAAAAGAAAAAATATGCCTTAAAAAAAAAAGTAAGAAGAATGGTGTGGATAAAAGTGTTATCAATCTTTGAAGAATTCAACTTTGCTCTCCTATGTCCTGTTGATTTAATTTGACTCATTCCACTACTCGGAGTACATAAATCAGACTTGAAACATTGTGTTGCATTTCCAAATTTTGCAGTACTCTTGAATAGGAACCACCTTTTCAGTTTGAAATGCATTACAGTGTTACTGTTCCTACTGTAAAAGTACTTTTTAAATAGTAAATCTTTTTTTCCTACAAGCATATAGTATAGCATATCAGACATTTGTGAAGATATGTATTTCAGTATTTCTATGCCCTTTATATTTTACTACTCTTTTTGATTTTTTTAAAAAATCAATTTATACCAGAACACTGTTTTAAATAAATAATGATCTGTGGCTTCTTCAGTTTTGTTAGAATAATGTCCTTTTTTTCAGATCGTGGTGTGATTTTCTTGGATATGTTATGTACAATGTTCTTTTGCATTTATTTAAGTGCATGTAAAAACATGAACTGAAGCTTGTGAGGGCAAGTAACTGAAACTAAGTTTTCATTTAGGAATTATATGTATCTTTATTAGATTACAAAAAAGTGAGAATAAATGGAGCTTTTTGTTCTGGTAAAATTAACACGCTTCTTCTGGCATATTCAATGTATTGATTTTGTAATGTTTTTTGATTGTTTGGGTGTTGTCCTTTTTTTTCTAATATTAAATGCTTGCAATTCATACAGAAAGTAAACATTCCAACTTTTCCAGTGTCTTTCATTGCTAAAGGCCCCACTTCAAAGAAACTGTGAGCATAAATGGGTTTGAAAGATAAGGTTAAGTTTTAGGATAAGAATAAACAAAATATTTCAATATTTCACATACTTGTACCATAATGCAAGACATCAAACTGGAGTAAATGTTGACATTCAGCAGGGCTAGTCCATGGAAGAAGTATCTTTCCTTCCAACTGATTAAGTCACTTGTCCAGACTAAAATACTTTGTGGCAGCTCTATTTTAAGACAGCTTAATTTTCATCTGTATCACAGTGTTAGCAAATTAATTACTGGATGGAAAGCTCACTTTTTTGTCTTGCTGAACTTTTTGAGACTGACTGACTTTCTGCTTAAGAACAAGACAAATATTTAGTTATTGTTTTTGTCAGAATCTTCAGTATTTTTCTTTTGAACTCACTAAATAAGCTAACTGTCGGACTACTGATTCTTCTTGGATAGACTTTGTTCTGGTTTTGGCTATGAATTCCATACTTTTTATCAACCATTTGTTTTCCTTTCAGCATAAAGTTCAACTTTCTCCTTCCAAAATGCTGTTATTCCATTACAGCTAAAGTACCTTCATCACTGGAGAAGTACCTGCATATGATGCATTATATTTCATCTTCTTAGTTTCTGAACATTTTAGTGGTTTGGGTTTTTTTTTTTTTTGGAATTGTTTAGTATATTTTATAATGTGCTGTGCATGTTTGCATAATAAAGAAAGGATAATTACGAGAGGATGCACCTCATATCAACACTTCATTTTCTACAGCCGACAGTAGAGGCTGAATTTCCAGATGCAAATTTTACCTTTAGTATGCCATGCTAGAAAACAGCCCGAATGAAAGCAAAGTATAATAGCAAAATTAATCTGCACAAAGGAATGGCACAACCTGTGGCCATTCCCACCAGGAATATTAGTAATACATTATGTGGTGGTAGTGTCATCTCTATGGCATTACATAAACAAGACAATTAAGAAATTTACTATCTCTACTTTTTGAGTATTTTCTCATGAAATAGATAAGTACATCCTAGACAAAAACAAACAAACCAACCAAAAAAAAACCCCTAATTTGTCTCTTACAAGGCAATGTTTTCCTCTGTGAGTCTTTATGCTGTGTACTTGTGTTCAACGTAAAGCAATCCTACCCTGATATAAATGGTAACTGACTTCAGTCGTCCACTGTTATTCACTGGAATTATCCAGAAGTCTGTCAGAATGATGACTTTAGACTGGGATTTTCTTAGATTTCAGAAGAATTAAGCTGAGTTTATTCAACTACTTTTCATTGTCAAAAGCCATGTTTCTCTACATTATCTACTTTAGTCATTCTTTATGTAGGTAGCACAGTAATTGTAAAAGTAACCATGCTTTCTAATTGCAGTTTGTTTTTTTTTTTTTTTTCTTTTTTCCTTCTAACTAGAGTCTGTGTATATTTACACCACCAGGAGCTAAAGAAGGACAACCACGACTCATTCCTGCGGGCCCTATTGCACATGGCACTACAGTATCTGCTTATGTAGCCAGATCCAGAAAAACGTTGTTAGTAGAAGATATTCTGGGGGTAAAAAACTTTCTGTTTTTAATGAGATGATTGCAGTATGTTCTTAGAATGAATGTTTTGATGATGAAATGTTTATTGAGATGAATTTATAATGATAGGACTTACATCTGTCTCGCTATCAGGAAAATAAATTTGAGTTTGGATTAGCTGATGGAATAATTTAAGAATATTTCATTTATTTCTAAATATAAAGGGGTTTTTTGTTTGGGTTTTAGTCTGGGTTATTTTAACAGATAGAGGAAGTAATGGCACCATAGTCACTTGGAGAGAAAAAAAACCTGCCAGTCAAAACTCCTGTCCTCCTGTTCTTGAAATACTAATCCCAAACAAGATGACTTTCATATAGTCAATCAAAGTAATTTCATTTTAATTCAGGGCTCACACTCACAAGAATGTCAGTTAGAATTCTGGTTATTAGGCAGAATTTTTATCTCTGCATACTTTCAGGTAAAGTTAGAATGCTTGTAGTGTCAGTAGATCTACATGAAAGGTGCATTAATGTGGCTGACATCAAAATTCAGGCCTTTGTCTGTAACAGGAGTCAGAAATTCCCAAGATGATATTCTCATAATTCTTGGCACTCCGTATGTCTGTCTTTTTTACTTTTTTAAAATCTTCATCCTCTAGTTCCATCTATGGAATTGCATGAAGCTGGTATTTCAACTGTACTTTATGAGAGCACTTTATGATTAGCTGGGTATAAGAACGCCAAGGAACTTCACATTCTCTTATCTCTTCAGTGTTTCCTATCCTTGCAAGTTCTGTCCAGAATAATGATCTTTGGATTCTGTGGACAAAATTGGACATGGCTGTCTCTATTTTTAAAATTATTTGTTAAAAAACATATGGCTTTTTGGGCAAACCCGGGCTATAAATGAAATACCAGATGCCTAAAGTGAGTGTGCTTAAACAGAGCCACAAGACCAAAATGCAGAAGCTGCTTTCCCCGTAATATCATTAAATGCTTTCTATACACCCTGGACTATAAAGATTTGATGTGTTGGTATGTTTTCTCAGTCACTTAGGGTTTAAACTGTTACTGGTAATTTCCAATAATACCATTATATCCCTGTATAAAAACGTCGTATGTTTTGTTTTGATTTTACATTTGTAATAAAATCAGAGGGTTAGCGAGGAGGAGTTTTGAACTTTTTTCCTCATAAGGAGTTGGTTCAGAATTATAACTGTATAACCTAAAGCCTTAGCCTCATGTTTCAGTTTTTGTTCTCTTGCAAGCACTGCTGTCCACTCAGTAATACTGAAATGTGAGCAGTCCACTTTGGGGTTTTTTTGGGGGAAAGGTGGTGATGGGGTATAGCTGTTGTTTGGGTTTTTATTTAATCTGCACTGGCATTAGCAATGAAATGCTGGTTTTGCTGCCTGTGAGATTAGAGAAAAAAAAAATCATATATCACAGCTAACTCTGACTTTACATCTGTAAGGTTATCAGTAGATGTAAATTAATGCCGAGACTTTTAAATTGCATTTTTTTAGTAGATATCTTAATACTATGTGTAAGTTATGCTGAGAGATCAGGGGGTTTTAAGTTTTTATTTATTTTATAATTTTCCTACAGATTTGATTAGCCATGTGGCAGAGGAAAACATCAGTATGTCTTTCCTGTTAATGTTATGATACTTACATTTTATCAGATTATGTTTACGTTTTCTAGGATGAGCGATTTCCCAAAGGTACTGGACTGGAATCAGGGACCCGTATCCAATCTGTTCTGTGTTTGCCAATTGTCACTGCAATTGGTGACCTGATTGGTATCCTGGAGCTTTACCGTCACTGGGGCAAAGAAGCTTTCCACCACAGTCACCAAGAGGTGAGCTCGTGCCCAGCCTTTGCCCATTTCTCCATGATGGTCTGCAATTCTCTACTCCAAACTTCCTCCTCTCATTCTCTCATGTGTTTTTACCTTTTTCATGCTTGATTTTTGTTCTTATTGAAAAAAAAGTAGGTAGTGACTTATATTTTCAGTCAGAGCAAGTAAAATATACAAGTACAAGGACACATCAAGAATTTTACCTTGTGTTCTTTTTGGAAAAACAATTTCTTTATTAATTATTAACTGTAATACAGAGTGCAGTGCAGAGCAGGTGAATGAAATGTAAATCAAATGTCAAAAACCAAAATCACTTTATATATGAAAAAAGGAACTGCTGAGTTATCCTGAGTCTCAACTTCAGCTGTCCAGTAATGTTTTATTTTACAGTATGGTAAGATTTTAAAATTTATTTCAGTTTACTTTTTTGGTGAGGCTTCTGAAGGAATGAACATAATGTTACAAGATGTAACAACAGTATAGCAAGTCTCAATGAGGAGTCTCAGAGGAGGGGAAAGTGATTTTTTAGAAAAACAAAAGTGAAGCATAAGAAATTTCTGGTATTTTTCATTCGCATTCTTACATCCACACACTCTCGGGAACCAAGATGTGTGTGTCTAGGCGGTATTTGCACAAGTCATCCACAGAGACACAAGCATCCAGGTAGTTCCTACAGAATTCTTTGCAACAGGAGGACAAGGGATGCTATCTGCTGAGTCCTTGTGTCTCCTGATTTCTCTTGAGGTTGACAAGCAAGGTTTTGGGTCCTTTAGCCTGTAGGAGTTGATAGCTTTTGTCTCTCTAGCTTGTCCCATCTCTGTGAGTTGTCAAGATTTACTCACTTACACTTTGTCTCCTGACTTAGATGTCCTTAGAAACTGTGCGTAGAAGTGCTTGTACTTGGATGACCTGCCCATCTGGGTGCTGCTTTCTTCTGCATTTTGTTTCCCTTGTGATGCTTCCCCATCCAGATATTCCCATTCATAATGTTCTTCCCCTTTCCATGATTGTTCTACGTGCTTTATTGCATTTGTGTAGGGCCTGTGTAGCTATGTTGTCCATATATGTCCATTTGTCAATCCAAAGTTATGAGTTGTTAGCCAAACACAAATGAATTTGAAAATAGAGCAGATGATGTAAAGGCTCTCGCTTTATTAAAGACGTTTGAAGTGCATCTTAGCTCTTATGTCTGGGTGAGGATCCTTGTTATGTCCCATCTGAACATTAAGATGTCTCTCACATAAAGGTGTTAATGTACCATTTGTTTCTCTCTGTATCCTTCCCCAGGGAAGAGGCCCTGAACACGGAGGTTAGGACAAAACAGAGTGAATTCTAGCCAGGTGTGTTGTCTCTGTAGTGGTATGAGATGCAGTGTGGAGAAGTTTAGCTGTACTGAACAGGAATTATTTGTGTGAAAAAGACAGAAATATTCAGGCAAGAGATACTAAAACTAGTCTTCCCAAAGAAGGAAAACAACAGCAATATTTGTTAGTTGTATATTTTGTTTAACAGTAAGCTAAGTAGCCTAGCATTCATTTGATGCTTATATATGTATATTAGTTGGGCAGTCAATGTCTCTTCAGGTTGGTGTCACACCTCGTATTTTTTCACCAGTAGGTAGAGGTTGTGCTGGGGGCTGGATTAACATGGTGGCACTAGTGTCCTTAGTCAGAAAACAAAGAAGAGGCATTCATACAAAAACAGGCTTCATTAATTCTGCTGTGTACACGCAATGTATTTATTTTTTAAAATTTTCCTGTTACATTAATCAGTTTGCAATTCAGATAGGTCTCAGACATGCATTGTTCTGTGAAAATATGAATATTTTATGTTATACGAAATACCTTCTCTATTCATATACTGAAGTTCATGAATGTTCTACTTGGAACTGGCTTCCAAATAAAGGTATTTTATTACTAAATTAAAAATATTTTAAGGTCACTTTCTGAGTGTTCTAAAGCATTCTTTTCATTTTCAGGTTTCAGAAAACCTTTGGATACTATTAGCAGTTTTTATAAAATGTGTACAAAGTGTTCTGTTTAAAAATATAAAATTATAAAAAAGTAACTTAGGAGGGTATGCAGAAGCTGACCTTTTGTGTTTCTGTTCTCTGTGTTCCTATAAAGCTCCTGTGTTTCAAGGACAGGAGATTATGCATGGTAGCACATCATAGTTAACTGAAGTTTACATGACATTTGTTTGAAATATTGCCTAGAAACTGTCATACTTAAAACACTAGGCTTGAGCTGAAGGATCAAGCCTGGTTCTTCTGCCACCAAAGCTGTAATGAAGGAATCATTTTGTTTACAGCTGGAAGTAGCTATTGCTGAAGAGATACAGCCCCAGAAAGTTGTTAAGGGATATTTAATTTCTGTGGCAGATGCCTTTCAACAGTGTAATTTTTAAAGCCCTTGGCCTATTGGATGTTGGTGTTGATGTGTTTTTGAGCTGATGGGTTCCCAATTCTGCTTCTGAAGAGCACTGGTAAACTCTAAAATGGAAACACTCACAAGTATACCAAGACTTTCACAAAATAACTGTCTTCCCACAAATTGTTACTGCCTGCCTGCCTAAAATTTACATCACAGCTAGACAGAGAAAACCAGCAGGTAGCTGATGTGCAGTTTTCAAGGTTACTTCAGAGCTAATTACTTCGCTTTTGTTGCAGGTTGCAACAGCAAATCTTGCATGGGCTTCAGTAGCAATACATCAAGTACAAGTAAGTGGGAGTAGTTTTTCATTTCTTCACTGTGTATCCCATCTGCCAGAATCTGATTAGTAGGACCATGGACTGTGATGGAATTTTAGTGGAGGTCACTGCTAAAAACATTGATTCAAGCACCTTTCCTGAACCTGGGAAAACTATGCTAACATATTTTTTGGTGTCCATTGAACTAGTTTTCCTCACTTGCAATTATGTGTCAAAAATCAAACAGTATTTGTACTAATGTCGAGAAATTTTAACAAAGTAGGTAAATGCTGGCTAAAGCAGATTTATAACAACTTTGCAGGGTTTTTTTTCTTCTAAGAATACAACTGCTAGACTAACTTTGCTTTCCTTCTGCTTTGGTATCAGTTTAAAATTGTTAGGTGTTGCTAGGAAAGCCTATTTTAAGCCATCCTCGCTGGCTGCTTCACAGTCCTGTAACTACTGCCACTAAGGATGCTTCATGCTGTCCCTAGCTGGGTGCCTAATGGAGCTTCACACGGCGTCAAAGCTGCTCTAGAAAACCCCAGCAGCTTTGCTAATAGGTTTTGTTACTTCAGCTAGCAGAAGATGGTAACACTGAAATTAAACATAATCTGTCAATTCAGAGAAGATGCTAAAATAGATTCTTCCATCAACTCACAGGAGGAAGTTCGTGACATTCTTTTTTTCAAGGTGTCTTTCCTACAATTGTCAAAAGACTTGCAGAAAGCTTCCTGCTTTTCTAGGTTTTAATGTTTGCTGCCCTGATGCTGGGGGTCAGTGATTTTGGGATGGTCATTCACATTTAGGCAGTATTAGTTGGCGTAGACTATTGTATGCTAGTAGAATTGCAATTGCATGCAGTTGTAGCTTAGGATTGTAAGAATGACTCTTCCCTTAACTGAGAAGTCTTTCACAACTAGCAAAACACCACATGGAAAATTTAGTTTAAGCTTGTTCATTGATCATTTTCATTTCTCTGCCTTCTTCTGAGCAGAAGGCTTACCCTTCCCAAGGTTTTTGCATGAGAAGAATGCAAGAGTTTTGATCTGGCATTTTATGTCTGTATTACACAGATGAAAGATATTACTAGTTCTGAGTGGTATTTTTTTGTGTGTAAAAGGGATATGTACAAGTAGAGACTTATTTTCTTGACCTCAGTGCTTGCTCTAGTAATATACAGATGTACAATTGTACTTCGGGTATGCAATTAAATGAAGTAAAAATGCAGTCAAAAGCTTTGCTTCATCTAACACTTTTGTTCTAAAAAGTAGTATGTGTACTATTTTTGTGTTCATATTCATATTCATGCTGGTTTCTCCCAAAGTTGAGCATATATCATCTGTTACTTAGTTTAGTTAAACTTGCATGATGTCAGTCTACAGTTGTGTCTACACGCTACTTTGCAGCCTGGAAAAAAGTGGTAAAAGTGTAGTGAGAAAGGAAGGAAACAAAATATTTGACAATCTCAGAAGAGCTGAGGGTCTGGATAAGAAGATGTTGTTGATTCCATAGCCACTTTCAGTGACAGCCTTTGAGGCAGCATGAACAAGTGTAACAACCAACAGCTTTCAAAAAGTCTTAAGAAAGATTTTACTTCCATTTGAGAATTTTAACTCAGGAGCTAGATAGCTAAAACCTAACACAGAAATTCAGCTTTTAATCTTATACAGTGCT